>JASDQU010686129.1:36427-46710 GCA_032191745.1 Picea mariana | reverse complement strand
CACATTTTCAAGGCATGCACTATGGCAGCCAGTTCTAGATCATGAGTCACATAGTTGACTTCATGTTCGTTCAATTTTCAGTATTCATAGCAAATCAAACCTCCTTTCTGCATAAGGACTCCTCCGAGCCCTTCCTTACAGGCATCTGTGCACACAAGGAAGTCAACTTATGGGTCAGCGATTTTCAACACGGGTGCATGGGTCAATAGATGTTTCAGGGTTTGAAATCTTTCTTCACATTTCTGTGTCCACAGGAATTTTGTCCCCTTCTTCTAGAGGGCAGTGATTGGACAACCAATCTTGGAGAATCCTTTTATAAATCTCCTATAGTATCCCACTAATCCCATAAAGGATTTGATGTCTGAGACATCCTTTGGGGTAGGTCATTCCATGATAGACCTGATCTTGTCAAGATCTACTGCTACCCCTTCCTTGGACAGAACATGTCCCAAGTAGTGTATTTGCTTCTGAAACAAGTCACATTTGCTAAATTTAGCATAGAGATGATGCTCTCTTACAACTTGTAGCACAAGTCTAAGATGCTCTTCATGTTCTTCCCTATTCTTAGAGTAGATTAATATGTCATCAATAAAAACTAGTACAAATTTATCTAAAAATTTACTGAGTAAATTGTTCATTAAGCACATGAAAGTGGCAGGGGCATTGGTTAACGTGAATGGCACTACCACAAACTCATAGTGACCATATCGTGTCTGGAAAGCGGTTTTATGGATGTCTTCACCCTTGATTCAGACTTGATGGTATCCCGACCTCAAGTTAATCTTTGAGAAAATAGACGGACCTCCCAACTGATCGAATATATCATCGATCCTGGGCAAGGGGTACTTGTTCTTTATGGTTACTTTATTTAGTTGTCTATAATCTATGCACAGTCTAAGGGTGCCATCCTTCTTTTTCACAAACAGGACTGGTGCTCCCCATGGGGACACACTGGGTCAAATATAGCTCTTATCCATCATTTCTTTCAATTGTAACTTGAGTTCAACTAAATCAGGTGTGCTCGTCTGGTAGGGTGTCTTGGACATCGACACCTCTCCTGGTGCGAGCTCTATCAAGAAGTCAATGTCTCTTCTCGGAGGTAGACCCAGTACCTCTTCCGGAAACACATCTCTGTATTCTCTCAGGGTAGGGTGATCATCAGGGCTTGGTCTATCACCTTCGTTTGTTTTCAATACCTATATTGCATATAGGGGACACCCTTTTTGACAATACTTTCTCATTTGCAGGGCTGATATTTGCCTCACCGAGACCGGTTTTCGGATCCCTTGGAGGGTTATCCTTTTTCCTTCTTTTCTCACACATTCTAAGGTTTTATGGTAACAGTCTAGTCTAGCTTTATGGGCGGCCAGCCAGTCCATACCAATCAACAGATCGTAGGATCCCAGGGGTAATATGTTAAGGGTTGCTTGGGTGGGGAATTCACCCAACATTAATTGGCAGGCTGGTATGACCTCTACTACCCTTCTTTTGGTGCCAGTGGATAACTGTACCAACCATGGTTTGGTTTGTTTTCGTGGCTGTAACTTACACCTTTCAACAGTTCTAGGGGCTATATAACTCAAATTTGAACCAGGGTCAATCAAAACTGACACTAGATGGTTGAAAATCATACCTTCTATTTCCACCACTAAAGCTTGGTGGTCAGCTTGGTTATTATCCAAGGCTGCATAAATCTGTGGCACACTCCTTGCCACATCATTGACTGTGGTAGCTTCCTGAGTGTTATAAACTTTTCGACTGTTCTGTTGTCGGTGTGGACAGTCTCTCAGGAGATGCTCTTCTCCGTAACCCCAACATTTCAGAGGTTCTCTCTTTGGGTTATTAGTCTTCACTGGTATAGGTCCATAAGTTTTATTTCCATCCGACGAGGGAAAATTCTGCTGGAGTACACTCCGGGTTGGGAAGTTCATTATGGAGTTCTTCTTATAGTTCTTAAATTCTGAGGATTTGATCCCCTTTTTCTGAAATCTCGACCCACTCTTCTGTTTCTAGTCTCCACGAGACTCTGCTCGATGTCCATATTGTTCATGACAATATGTTTCCTTTCAAATAATGTCTTCTAAGGTCTTTGGCTCGTCAAATTCAATTCGGTTCTGGTATTCCTTGGGTAGCCCACTGATGAAGCGTTGCGCCTTCGCCTTCTCTGCTTTGATGTAGGTTACATATCTCAATAAGTCGAGGAATTTGTTGACATATTCCTCTATAGTGAGTTGCCCCAGTTTGAGTNTGTAACTTACACCTTTCAACAGTTCTAGGGGCTATATAACTCAAATTTGAACCAGGGTCAATCAAAACTGACACTAGATGGTTGAAAATCATACCTTCTATTTCCACCACTAAAGCTTGGTGGTCAGCTTGGTTATTATCCAAGGCTGCATAAATCTGTGGCAGACTCCTTGCCACATCATTAACTGTGGTAGCTTCCTGAGTGTTATAAACTTTTCGACTGTTCTGTTGTCGGTGTGGACAGTCTCTCAGGAGATGCTCTTCTTCGTAACCCCAACATTTCAGAGGTTCTCTCTTTGGGTTATTAGTCTTCACTGGTATAGGTCCATAAGTTTTATTTCCATCCGATGAGGGAAAATTCTGCTGGAGTACACTCCCGGTTGGGAAGTTCATTATGGAGTTCTTCTTATAGTTCTTAAATCCTGAGGATTTGATCCCCTTTTTCTGAAATCTCGACCCACTCTTCTGTTTCTAGTCTCCATGAGACTCTGCCCGATGTCCATATTGTTCATGACAATATGTTTCCTTTCAAATAATGTCTTCTAAGGTCTTTGGCTCGTCAAATTCAATTCCGTTCTGGTATTCCTTGGGTAGCCCACTGATGAAGTGTTGCGCCTTCGCCTTCTCTTCTTTGATGTAGGGTACATATCTCAATAAGTCGAGGAATTTGTTGACATATTCCTCTATAGTGAGTTTCCCTAGTTTGAGTTCATAAAACTCTTTAGCCTTCTCGTCGAAATATTTTTTCGACAAATACTTCTTCCGGAAGTACCTTTCAAACTGTTTCCAAGACAGGTCCTTCCGCGGACCCCTTTCATATTCTTAAGATCTTCCCACCAGATGGAATCTTTTCTGTTCAGATTGAAAGTGGCCACTCAGGCCTTCAAATTCTCTGAAAAATCATGGACTCTGAAATATTTCTTCAGTCCAAGTAGCCAAGCCTCAGCTTCCTCTCCCTTCTTTATCTCACCATCGAAGGAGGGAGATTTGGCCTTTCTGAATTCCTCAAATTTTTGACCCTTGGAAGACTTTTTCTTCTTTTGTTTTATTCGAGAATAGGAACTGGTCCTGCTGCTGGAAGAGCCTTCTGATTTGCCAGCTTCCTTCTCAAAGGAATCGTTTGGCACTGGTCCTTTACCTCTGGGGTGGACCTTTCTTGAGGTTCTCCTCTTAGTATGGCCATTGATATGACCATGTTTCTGCATCTCGGGTTCATGTTGCATTTTTTGTTGTAGGTCGGATAAGCTCTACAGTAAAAATGCACTAATTTCGGTTTTCTTTTCTTGTTCTTTCATCATCCTTTCATTGTTGGCCTTGCAACTTTGCAATTCAACCCTGAGACTCCTCAAAGTCTCAGCTAGATCTGGAGGAGTTCCTATTGCTCTTATTTCATCAGACTCTTCGTCTCTATTGTGGGAGCCTTCTCCCATCTCTTGGTGGGTCACCATTCTCTGCGTCTGTAAATTCCCGTGGCTGATCGTCCGTTTGGGTGAAAAGACAAATGTTGGTTGTTAGTCAAGAGTTTAGATACATTTTTATAACCTGCGCATAAATTCATATTTTCACATGTATACCCATATAACAGGGTTTTTTTTTTCATTTGGGTCTTAATCCTTATCTATCCAGCCATCTCAATTACAAGAGACTCTACCTGCTTTAGTAGGTATCCATCGTAACACTAAAACATGACAACGCAGTTCATGTCCCAGATTACAGTTTCATTCTGCAATCCTTCTTTTTAAAGAGAAACACAGATAACAATATCTTCTAACGCGGCTCGTGCCTAAGCCCAAGCAGGCCAAGTGTTGTAACCATGCTCTGATACCACTTTGTCACATACCCACTACCATAATCAAATTTTTTGTTGATTTCTGCTGAATTAGAGTCCCTGAATTACCTACGGAGGCCTAGCGCAAGCTAGCTCTTTCTTTTTCTCTGTTCCCATGTGATCGCGGGTCATGACCATAGGTCAGATAATCATGGCACCTTTTGTATTTCACGCCTCGTCACTATAGGGGTGACGAATTGTTCGACTTTGCAACCGCCGAACCCCGACAGGGCTAGCGACCGACTAATAGGGACAAATCCCAACAGGGCTAGAGAACAACCAATGAGATTAGACCTCGTCGCACGGTTAAGTGGAGTACAGGTGGCAGAGGGGGAAATGCGACACGGTAGTCGACAAGATAGGAGGGGGCCCCACTTCACATGCCACACTATTCCGGACCCCCCCCTACCCCCATTAAAGGTAGGATGGCAAGGGGGGTCCGGAATTCACCTGAGTACTGTTGATCAAGGTGAATTAATCTCAGCCGTTCGAGAATTGCACATTTGATTTCGAACCCCCCCCACCGCTAAAGGTAGAATAGCAAGGGGGCTCTGGAATGAAACCTCAGCCATAGATCTGGGCAGGTGGATTCTGGTCGTCCAGATTTGCTCGTTACTTACCCTAAGGTGCATTCGTGCCCCGGCTTAAAGTTGACGTCTCTTCTCCACATCTGATAGTCATTATAGACCCTGAGATTCCCCGAAGGAATCTCGTCTGTTCATCGAGACTTAGCCACATGCTAACGTCTCGACATTATGGGTCAGGATTTATCAAGGCGAGAGCCCGAGTTCTTGTCAACGGAACTCCCGAATCCCCGATCCCGGATTTCCTGAAACAGGTAATCTCTCGACATGTCGCCTCCTTAAATCGGACGACCCACATCTGTCCCGGGGCTTCCACCATGAAAATTCCCAATCTCTCGTCACCAGGACTCCCGAGTTCATGATTCCCGATTTCCTTAAATGGGAAATCTCACGACAAGTGGCCCCCTTAAATCGGACGATCCAGATCTGTTCTGGGGTTTCCACAATGGAAAGTTCCAATCTCTCGTCACTAGGACTCCCAATCCCACGATTCCCGATTTCTCGAAATGGGTAATATCATGACACGTGGCCTCCTTAAATCTGATGACCCCAATCTATTTTAGGGTTTTCACCATGGAAAGTCCTGAACTCTCGTCACCAGGACTCCCGAGTTCGTGATTCCCAATTTCCTGAAGTGGGTAATCTCATGACAGATCCAATGGCTATCGGGTTTTCCAGCCAAGATCTGACAACTCAGATTGGTTCCTACCTGTGCATTCTTGCACGACTCCCTGGACGTAGAAAAATCGACAGTCCAGATACTCCCATGGTCCTTGGGGATCTACGGTCCCGATTTTCTTCGCTACCCACGAAGACACAGAGAAACCAAGTGGTAAGGCGTTTAACACCCTAATTCCTCCTACCAATCCAACGGTCGTGTGTGACCGCAGATTTCCAAATGGAATCTTGTTCGTCGATCAACACCTATTTAGGGTTAAGGTACTTAACCTTCCAGCTTCTTCTTTCGATCTGACAGTCATGGGTGACCACAGATCTCCCGACGGGATCTCGTCCGTCGATTCAATACTTCATCCTTATGCTGCCATCTCGGGTTTTCAAGAGGATCGTTCCTCCTCGTGCAGGGTTACTAAGGCCTTGTGCCTTCACATTCTCTTTCCTGGTTCTTGATGGGCTTTTCAAGGAGGGTATCTCTATGGGGAGGTTTTTACCCAGGGTACTATCTAAGGCATATAAGGGTACCTTTCTCCCATGAATCAGACATGTAGTCTGAATTAGATCAATATGCATATAAATAGTGATATATGAAGACATAAGCCATACGTAGTCTTTCCATTATAAACATGCATCTACCAGTACCGATCAAAACACCATATAGACATTCCTACTCTGAAATTCATTCACCATTTCACAGCTTATAAACATGAAGGTCAGAATAAATATATATATATATCAAGATTCCAGAGGCAAAACACTTATCAAAAATTAACACCAGGGGTTATGCAACTGCTGAAAGGGGTGCTCGTTTCCACCCAACCGTAGGCTCAGCGACTCCCAGCGGATTTATCGCTAGCCACCCCCGAGCTGAGACCATGATGCTGTGAGACTATGTCTCTGTTTACCAGTGACCAGGAGCGAAGGTTACTCTCCTTCCTCTCTGCTATCACTCACTCTACATATCGCTAGAGTTCTCATCCTCCCCTCGCGTCTCTCCCCAATCGCTTCTCCCCCATGCCTTATCCTCTTGCGAGGTTGCATGTGGTGCGATTTCCCTCGCACTGGTCAGGCCTGACGGCTCTACGGATGGGCGGTTCACCTCCCCATCCCTCATTAATTCCTAAGGATCTATCTACCTACCAGCCTACGAGACATTAAATTCGGGGTCAGTGAGCCACTCTTGGTTCTCCAGGCCAGTGGAGTCCAAATACGGTATTGATTCTCGGTGGAAGTTAACCCCACCTTTCCAGGTGCCTTCCACCGCCTTTATGTAGCCATCGTGGTCTCTTTTTCAGCACATCCCCTCTCAGCAGTCCTGCAATATAAATTCATAATGTTATTCACATTCATTGACCTTTTCCACAAGGTCCATTCACATCACATATTCACATTCATGAGTTTTCCACAGTTCTGGCCAGTCCAGTTATTTTTACAAACTGGGCGAAACAGGGTGTTACAACTAATAATGGTCTTGAGAGTCAATACATCATTCTTCTTTTCTTCCCTTTGAGCTGCAAAGTTTGACTTGCTCTTAGAAGGAACTGATCCACCAATAGTTTCTTTCCAAAGACCCACTCCTATTTCCTTCAAATGCACTTTCATTTCTATTCTCCATTTAGAATAATTTTCCTCATCAAGGATTGGAACTTCATCATCCATTTGTGTGTCCATGGATCTCCTTCAAGCTTGTTAAGGCTTATAGTGAAAGCTCGCTCTGATACCAATTGTTGGACACACCGACCACACTGAGAGGAGGGGTGAATCAGTGTAGGGATCTTTTTCAAAATTCCCTTCACAAAACTCCTTAGTTAGCAATCACCATTTACTCATCACTCATTACTGTTATTTATAATCAGTTGTATGTGAAGATATATCAACAACATATATCATCAACAATTCATCGCCACAAGGAACATAAAGAACACAATATGTATGTATCCCGCGTGTGTACGCGCTCTGGCTCACTGAAGCACGTGTATGTATGCACTCTGTCCTGCTGCTTCTCACGTACTCCATCAAAAACTAGGGTTTCTGAACTTCCAAAACTTTCATTGCCACGATCTAGGACTGACAAAAACTTTGATGTGTCCATGAGATTCTCCAGCCAATCTCTCTCTCAGAATAGATCTTCAATATATGCTCAAGAGATACATCTCAAAAGAGACCCTTTCTTTTTATTTATACTCTCGAAGTAGCTTCCTTAGAAGCATCTACTTGGCCACTTTTTCCACATATCCACTTTATCCACATAGTGACCTATGTCCAACTTTGTCCAATTGGCCACTTGTCCATATATCCAATAGCCACTTGATCACTTAACCCACTTTCCTCAGTTTAGGGTTAACTCACTTATAACCACTTTCCATAATTAGAAAGTTCTCCATTTACTTCATTATTTAAATAATCATATTTGACTTTATCACTTTTCTTTATTATTTAAATAATATCTTCTTATAAGCACTTTGACTTCTTTGACCTTTTGGGGCTTCTAGCCATCATATGAGGGTCCTCCAACTTCGTAAGGACATAACTCTCAAACCATGAGGAGTTATGTGACGTTCCACATACCACCAGAAACGACATGAAAAGCACTATCTATATAGGATAGTTTCACTGACAAATTCACTGATATTCATCTCATTATTCCATAATTAAGCATGGGTTCTCTAACCATACTACTAGGATAACTCAACCACAAAACATCTTCCCATGAGGGATTTAACCATAAGGGGACCACTTTGGAGTTCATCCATTTTTACTTCCTATCAACCATGACAAGACAATAATGAGTTATATTTACATCAATCCAACTATGCATCATATATCAATGACCACTCATTGATCCATCTTCATCTATGCATGACATCAAGGACAGTGCATGATCCATCAATCACTACATAAATATACTATGACAAGACATTGTTCCTTTGAAAACAATCCTTTGGCATCAATGACAACATGATCCAACAATTTCCCCCTTTGGCATTGATGGAAATACCAACATTGATGTCAAAACCAATCATTGATGACAACATGTAGACAAGGTATTTCTCTACATCAATAGTCATATCAATCAGATCAATGTGACTATCTCTCCACCTTTGAAATCAATGGAAAAAGGTAGTTCTCTCCTTGGGGATGATACCCCTGCTCAAACTCTCCTTGGGGATGCTCCCCCTTCCTGAATGCCTTTGATCTTTGTAACACATCCACTACAGAAATAAAAAAAATTCGAGCTTTTCTTCTTTTCTCCGAGGAACAGAATTCCCTGAATGCCTATGGGGCCTGATGCAGACCCTACCATCTTTTAACCATACCCATCTGATCATCTGCTATGACCACAAGCCTTCTATTCTTCTCACGGCATTTGCACATGACCATGAAATTCCACGATGGGAATTATATTTTCGGGTTTCGGGACTCACAAAGTCCTGATGTTGAGAACCTCTATCCCCTTGATATCCCAATCACCGAAATGCCAAAACGTCGAAATGACGTTCATAGCAGTTAGCCCCCTGGGCTATGCCTTGATCCATATGACCACAACTCATGTGAATGAAATGTTATTTTAGGTCTTGTCGACGCAAAGCGCCCGAACTCCTGTCCTCTGGACTCCCGAAAAGCCGGTATGCGAAAATCCGAAATTCCCATGCCCCAGCTTCCTATCTCCCTTCGGGATTTCAGGGTTTCAAACACCGAAATGCTCTATCCTCTAATCCACAAGATTTCTGAAATGTCGAAACCTGGTATTCCAAAATTCTACTCTTCTGGGCCTTCACCTTTTGCAATTTCAGAATTTCAAACACCGAAGTGCTGAATCCTTGCCTTTAAAACTCCCGAAGTCCCGAATCTTGAAGTGCCGAAATGGCGCCTTCAGAAAATCCTTTCGGAATTTCGCACTTCAGGTTCTTTTGTTGCAAGGGTTTCCTCCTATTCCCTGCTCTCTCGATCCTCCAGTATCCGAAAACCTGAAGTATCCACTTGCTCGCCACATGTCCCCTCCGCTATGATACAGTTTCAGGGTTTCGCGTTTCGGAATCTCGCGAACCCTGGGACACTAAGCCTCCGCTGTCCTCTAATACTCCTGGTACCCATAGTACCAAAATGACGAAATGACAACACAACCCTTTTTACTCCTGGACGAGATCAACGGCACGATTCGCTCTCGAATCGACGACCTTGATCATTTCAGAGTTTTCCTCCATAAGAGCCCGGATCTCTCGTTCTTAGGATCTTTGAAATCCTGATATCCAGTGTGCTGAAATACTCCCGGAAATGCTCCTCTGAACGCCTTTGGGACTTCACGTTTCAGAATTTCATGAATCCCATTGCACTAAACCTTCGTTGACCTCTAGTACTCCCGTTTCCTGAAGTACCGAAATGCCCTCCTTTCGGGATTTTTCCCCAAAAGCTCAGATTGCTGCCATGCATCCTCCTAAGATTGACGGTCCAGATTGTTTTGGGACTTCGCGAGTTGTGAAGTCGAAAGACTTCTTCCTCTTCTATTTCCCATTGTTCGAATCCTCGAAATAGGCGATCTCACGACACGTTTCCTCCCGCTTGGACGGTCCAAAATGTTTCGGGACTTTCACTATGGAATGTCCTGACCTCTCGTCATCGAGACCTCCGATATCCCTAATTCCAAAATCCTTATGTGTTCATTCTTTTGGGACTTTCATGTCCGCTACTCGGTGCATGAGGATTTAAACCTTGTGTAGCTCTCGATAGATCTGACGGCTATCAGCTATTCATGTGATATCTGACGGCTCACAACTGTTCCTACTATGCGCATCTCCTACACTGTTCCCTGGACGTGGAAACTTCTACGGTCAAAATCTTCTTCCCGGTCTAATCCGACAACGGCTATGCTCTGTGCACAAAGGAACTTTTCCTCCTGAGCTTCTTGCCTAAGTCTGGTATGCGAAATCCCGGTATGCGACATCCTCGGG
>JASDQU010686128.1:13389-39894 GCA_032191745.1 Picea mariana | reverse complement strand
AAATAATAATATAAAAAATATATAATATTATTATTAATTTTTTTTATATTTAATAATTATAATTATAATAATATTATTAATTATTTAATATTTAATATTTGTAAATATGTAAATAAAATCAACTACAATTCAACGAGGGTTAAAATGTAATCATATCACCACCAATATTTATCACCAATATAATCATATCAGTGTCCACACAAAACATTTACACAGTATAAAAGCAAGTCTAAGAAAAAAGTGGATTTCATTTCACGTAGAAATTGAATAATTAACGAGTACGTATGATTGAACGATATGCTGCTTTCATCCCAGGATCATGCAAATTCAAGTGTTTTTTAAATCAAATTGAAAAAAAAATGCCATTGTAATTAAAATAATGAAATTTAACATTGTGTCCACATCAATAGAATAAAAAATGTTATGGTAATTAAAATAATGAGATTTAACATTGTATCCATCAATAGAATAAAAAATGTTAAAAAATGTTATGGTGATTAAAATAACGAAATTTAATATTGTGTCTGTTCATAAAATAAACTAACATATCTTTAAGTTGACCAATGAGAATGTCAAAGTAATTTTATGGAGGTTTAATATTAATGTTATTAATTGGAATTATAAAGATATTACAATTAAAATGATTATATTTGAACTTTGGAGATTTTATATAAATATTGTTAATTTAGATTATAAAGATAGTGCAATTAAAATAATTGTATATTAAGTTGGTTCACTATTTTGATGATATTTATCTCATGCTCCCAAGATATATCAACTTGTATATAGGCAACATGGAGAGGGTTACAATTAATTTACGGGTTCATATGTCATGGATGTGTAATTTCCTATTTGTTTGGGCTTAACTTTTTTTTATAGTGTACTGAATTAATGTTAAAGGTTGTGTTTTTCTTGTTTTTAAATGTTATTAGTTTGTGAAGAAAAAAGTTAATATTGTAGCAACCAAAATTGTTAATTATGGGATTAATTTTTTGATTAAGCTAGTAAAAAATTTGTTGAATTTTGAAATTCTAAATTTAAATTGTTGAAATTACAATATTGAAGTGAAAAATAGTAATAAATATCAATGATTAAAATTGCAAAAGAAATTAGTTTTTTCATTTTTTTTTTTTGAAGTAAGAAATGGGGAGAATCCTTCTATTGAATCCATGAAAAAGTGCAAAGTGATACATTGATTTGCTGAAGGAAGAAGACCCCTTAGCAAGAGAACAGGGGATCATTTGAAACTAGCCTATGCTAAAAGAGAGACCCATAGAGCGCGTGGGCAAAGCAAGATGAAACATTACAATATAAGGAGAAAGGACCGGATCATTGTGTTGGCCGGGGAGGATCCTTTCTACCTTTTTTTTTATGAACATCAATCCAACCAGAGGAGTTGGTAGGCTCAACAGCTTTTACCACCAAATCCAGATGGTCTAAGGAAGTGCCATAATCTTGAGCTATTGAATTCAAGGGTGCTTCTTTGTCGCTGTCTGAGTTGTCTGATTCATGAGGTCGCTTTTGAGTCCCTGGGAGTGACGCTGTGATCATGATTGTGTCAATTGTTTCCCCCTTTTCATGAGGTGGTTGCAAGGACTTAACTGTGGGAGTTGGAATCATGACTTCTGAGTCTGCAGGATTTTGTGTCGAGGCTGCAAGCTGGTGTTTTGGGTCAATAGTTGGTTGCTGAGCGAAAGTTGGGGCCTGCGAAGGCATTGAGGAAGGCATAAGAGTTGGAGCATCTTTGTGATGTTGCTTGTTGTCGGAGGAAGGGTTCGAGCGACTTTTGTGAGATTTTGGTCCTTGCCAACCATTGGCTCTTTTCCGTGCTCTCGAAGTTGAGGGAGGGATGGGGGAAAGATGACAAGTTGCCTGGAGGTGCCCTGTTTGCTGACAGGAGCGACATCTGAAGGCGGTGTTCTCATAATCGACCATCTGTATGAAAGGATCTCCGTCACTCCAGTCTATAAGAATCCTATCTGGAAGCCCTTGACTGAGGTCAATTTCAACGCATATGCGGGCGAAAGTGACGAATCCTTTCGCTATTTTGTATGTGTCTATCTTGATAAATCTACCTAATGCATTGCCCAGTGTGGGTAAAAAAGATGAAGAATAGAAATGCAGGGGTAGATTGGGTAGTCTTACCTAGACTGGTGTAGTCATGGCTGTCATGGTCAGTGGATTGAATTATGAGAACCATCGCTGCATGGAGAGTCCAGATCTGCCCCAGAACCAAGGACCTTGCTCTAGCACACGTTGACATTCGGCTTCTGTGGAGAAGTTGACGATGAAGAACCCCTTGGAGCAGAAGAAAAACTCATGACCCTCCGACCAGGTCTTGTTAACCCATTCCTTTAGTGCAGGGGCCGAGGGCCAAAGTCTGTTGAAGCGACAAATGAGGGATTTGGCCTGGTAGAGAAAGGTGTAGCCATAGAATTGGGGATCTTAGACTTCTGTTGTTGGAGGTTCTGCGCACTGCGCCACAATGAAGGCAGATCCAAAGGGATCTTTTACTTTTGAAGCTTCAGCCTTGAACCCCGAAGGAGCGGAAGTTCCTGATTTCACGCCCTGCTTGTAAGAGCTTGGATGAGTGGTTGAAGGCGCTCCTCCACGCAACCAAGAAGTGAGAGAAATGGTTGCGTTTTTTAGATTTCCGTAGTCCCGTAGCAGAGAGCCATCTCCAAACTGTCGTCCTTCGAAGATTAGTCGTTGGAATCCAGGCGGAGTACTTGTAGCTTGGTGGATTTGGGTTTTGAGTTCAAAAACGAAATCTGAGTCTTGAGCCTACAAGCAGAGAGAAGATCCGACAATGGTCTTTATAAAAAGAGGGAATCTTGCCGTAGTCTCAGAGCTAGTCTTGCCGTGATATTCCGAATGAAACCTCGCTCTTGCATTCCTCTTAACTAGATTTCTGCACCAGAGCGAAGGCGGAGAATCCCCCAAGAGCCGAAGAACCCTAAGGTCTCTACTATTTGAATGACTTCCAATCTTTAGGTCAAGGCGGTGACGGTGACGGCTAGGGTTTAGTACTTGCCACACCCTCCGCCTATTCTCAACATTGATCTGGTCCCAAATCGCTGGTTCGCTCTTGCCAGAGAATGAGTTGGAGCCGTCCTCCTCAGTTTCCTCTACGCCGACTGCTAGTTCTGCCCCGGCCTCCTCGGCTTTGTCACAGACCATAACCTCCGCAGAACCGAACTTCAAATGGGCATGAAGGATGAGAGTGAGCTCTTGGTCGGCCTTACACTTAGAGTGGTGAGACTTCGCAATTTCTTCGGCCCCAAACACGTGCTTGTAGAAGCTTATGGCATCCGCAACATGCAGTGCCTCCACAATCAAATGGGGTTTCAGGGTAGAGAACATTGGCAGCTTGGCCGCCGTGCCATTTCCCTTGCCGTTCTCCGCTACATTCGGCACAATCTCCTTAACATAGATACAACGATCGCTCTGAGGCCTTATGAACTTCTTGATGTGCTTCTTCACAATCTTCTTGTTCAGCAGAGGAATCGCCATTGTCCCTCCCAATGAGAGAGCTCTTATTCTATTATTAAATTAGTTTTTTCATTATTAAAATGGAAAATTTTCATTATCAAATTCTATCAAATTAACAAACAGGAAAAATACTTTATTAAATATATTAACATAATAATAAACTATGTGAAGGAGAAAAATATCATTCAATTTGTAAAATGTTTTTATACTTTTGATCATTTGTTGTTGCAATTATTTAAAGTTTAGATATTATATTAAAATAAAAATATGATTACATTTGATGGATTATTTCTCATATTATTTTTAGATTTTTTCAAATTTTACAAAACACAAGTAATAGTCAGATTTTGTAAAGTTAAAAACATATTAAAAGTAATTATAAATAAAAATAGCAATACTTTTATGAAGACAAAACCAAAAATAAATGTTCTTTTAATGACATCAAATAACACACTCATATATTGAATTTAGTAGTCCAAAGTAATTATAAATAAAAAATAACAATACTTCTATGAAGACAAAACAAAAAATAAAGGTTCTTTTAATGACATCAAATAACACACTCATATATTGAATTTAGTAGTCCAAAATAATTATAAATAAAAAATAACAATACTTCTATGAAGACAAAACAAAAAATAAAGATTCTTTTAATAACATCAAATAACACATTCATATATGGAATTTAGTATTCCAAATATTGATATTCATTAGTGTAAAATTATTTTAAATTATAAGAGAGGATAATGAAGGGTTGAAAAGTTTACCCAAATTTAATTTTCATGGTTATCTCTAAAGGATTATTGGAATAAATACCCTTTAAACTTAGCAGGTAAACTCTTTAAACATAACATGTAGGAAAATAATTTAAATATTATGTTATCCAAGAAGAAGTTGAAGCATTCCCTTTTAACAACAAAATATGAAATATACAAGATAAAAAACGACATGGCATTTAAGTTAAAAATTATTGGAAACATTTGGAAAAAATTGAGAGATTGTTTGTATTGAAATTAATAATCATTAGTGATATATGTGATAAATTTAATACATGTTGACGAACTTTGTTAATAATAACTGGTCAAGTGGTATAAAACTTTGATTAATACCTTGCCACTTGATTAACAAAGATAGCTAACATTATTTTGAGCGTCGAGTTTAGTTACACTTCCAAATTCCCTACCCAATTGTGAGTTTGGGTTTATAAGCAGTTTTGTTTAAAAATAGAACCCAATCAGTATTTAATACCCCTAGCCAAGATTATATTTATAAGATGTTTTGTTTTAAAATAGAACCAAATTTGATTTCCTGCTAGATTGGGTTTCTAAGAGGCTTTGTTTAAAAATAGAACCAAAATTAATTTAATTTGATTGGAATGAAAACAAGATGCATATAATGTTACTTGATTTTTCTTTGATATAAATTTCGCCATTGATAAACATTTTTATTATTAATTGGTAGAGTTTTCCACAGTCGTCCTATTAGCCAAACAACATAAACAATTCTAAATTCTGTATGAACAACTTTCATTAGAGTATCATGACCTAACAACATAAACATTTCTGAATTTTGGATTGAAGACATTTCTTCTCAACTCACGGATATGTGTTAGTATTTCATTTTTGTTCCAGAGGAGAGGAGTAAAGTGAGATGTGTTGGAAATTGTAATTACAAGTCGGCGAGTTTCAAGTCTTCTTTTTTTTATTGACAAATGTCTTATTTTTAAGTTTATGTGCTAAGCATAAACATTGTGTTATTCAGCATTCATAAATCATTTCATTAAATGTGTGTATTCACAACAAACTGAACAGTATATGTATCGCCCAGTGGTCTTGAAAACTCTGTAACCTAACTTGTTTGGTGTTGCTCAAAGTAAACTGCGCACACTGTTGATAGAACGAATCTTCCCTGATGCTTGTACAACTTTCCCTTATATAACAAAATAAAATTTATACAACAAATATCTATATTTATATATTCCACAACTGATTAGTAATCAAAACCTGCTTAATAAGTTTTAAGGTTGTAGTTATTTTAGGTGTCGATGTCTTCTTATTAAGGGAAGTCGATGAAAGAATAACTCATCGGTGACAACCCAAAATTTTGCTCAACACCAACACCAGAGACAGAGTGGAAGCAAAGGTTGCAGAGGCGTAGGCCTAGGCTTCTTCCTCCCAAGTGAGGCAGAGACCGTAGATCCTGATACAGATTCGTTAGGTCGAGCAACCTTCTTTTCCTTAATTCGTATGTGTGAGTAAATCTTAGGATAACTTTCCCTATATAACAAAACAAAATTTATACAACAAATATCTATATATTGTTGATTCATATAAAAAATATAAAACTTAAATCTTAGGACGGAGAAGTTTGCACTCTTTAAAAATAGCATGATGTTCTTCCTTTTAATCCTAGATATTTTAAATAATTCAAAATATGCATTTGTGTTCTTTTTTAATTAAGATAGTCCTATTCTAATATTTAATTCCACTTTCATTGTTATCATGGGTGATTGTTTCTGTCTTTTCCCTCCTAGCTGGTTCAGATTATGAACCTTACTTCTAATTCAGTCAAGGTTGGACATGTTAAACTCAATAAGGGCCTTGGATTCCTCCTTTCCAAAGGGATCTTGTTTCAACAATGCTTTTACTCACTGTTGTTCCTCCTTATTCCTAAAGAGAGTTCATTTTAACATTGACATCCATACCTCTTATTATTATTCATCTTCGTTCCTTGATATTGCTCATACACATATAGAAGTAAGATGCACAGGTGAAAGAGATGTGTCATATAAATAAACCTGATGATGTCGTTCCTTTTCGAAAAAAAATTCCTTTCAACTATTCCCCACTCAGATTATTATTCCTCCTGCATGGCAAATGAAATTCCTTTCAACAATGATATGAACTCAGACTATCATTCCAAATTAAATAACATATAAGGTTAACATTGACAATTTAATAGTAAATATTTTGTTTACGCCCTTATGTACTAGTTCAAAATTATTCACAGGTCCTAATTCTGCAAGCTTACTTAATTTTAGTTCGTGTTTCCAAGTGCATTTGACTTGAATAACTCTCACTGGTAGCCTGGAAGGATTGTGAAGGAACCGTTGTGAAGTTGGTTTTGAGAAGGAATAACAATGAAGGAGGCCGACATAAATCGATGCCAGATGTACCGTTTTCATAGGGTTTCCATCAAAACCATTCTCCATCCCTGGCCAGAGTCATTCATGGATTTTTTGCTGGACAACGGAGGCTTAATCCTCCCCAAAACCTCTCCTCCAGCGATGGCTTTACCTTGAATTCTGGAATATAGGGATTTACCTTCTTCATCTGTAAAACTTTTCTTGCGAACAGGGTGCAGAAGAAGAGGATCTATTCTGAGAGAGGACTGCGAGTCTCTCAACATTCTTGAATACATCGATCAGGCCTGGGCCAACTCCAATTGTTTTATGCCCTCCAACGCATATGACCGAGCCCGTGCAAGATTATGGGCAGACTTTGTAGACACGAAGGTATTCATATTATTCACATGCTCATTTTAAAGACCTGATTGCTTCTTCATTACATCTGAGATCAATTAATGGTGCAGACTAAATTACTTTTGTTTGTGCAGGTTCATGATAATGGAGCTTCTCCCATTATGAAATGCAAAGGATAAGCCCACGAAGAGGCTAAGTGTAATATCTTGGAGTACCTGGGATTGTTGGAAGGAGCGCTTAAAGAGCTTTCTGGATTGTTGGAAGGAGCGCTTAATATCTTGGAGTACCTGGGATTGTTGGAAGGAGCGCTTATTTTGGAGGCGAGCAGTTTGGGTTCATGGATATTGTGTTCATTCCATTTGTCACTTGGCACTTGGTTTCTGGATTGAGAAATAATGGGGAATTGGAAGATATCATTGGACATTCAGTTCTTAAGGTTTTATGTTAATTATTATCTTTTAATAAAAAATATTCATTACTTATGCATTTAATTATATTAAATTTTATTGTTCAATATGTATTTTCCAATTAACCTTTGTTATATATATTATCTTTTGACAAAAGACTATAAATTACTTATACATTTACTTGCATTAATTTCATTATACAACATATATTTTCCAACTAAAAGACTACATACAACCCTTATTTAAATATAAATTAAAACTCCACATATAATTAATTTTTTTACTCTTCAAAATATTCTCTCCAAAAAATTAATTAAATATATTTTAATATAAATAAATTATATAAATAAATGCATAATATAATAATGCAATTAAATGTCTTTGTTTTAATATATCTAAATATAAATCCTAAATCCAAAATCCAACTTCGATGTTGCACCTGATTGTACATAGTAATAATTCGAGAAAGACAAGGTTCCACGGAAAAAAGATGAAAATGCCAAATGCAAGATGTGAGAAACGATTTAACCAATTGATAATTTTATTGTTTTACTTGGTGTTGCAATGACATTCATTGTACTTATTACATTTTATAACATTGTTCTTATTAAGTTTTATAACTTTCAATTTATAATTTATATTTTTTATATTTACATAATTGTTTTAGTTTTTAAATTTATATATATATTTTTTAAATTAATTATTAAGTAAGAGTAAAGATTTTCACTTCTGTCAAATACAACAACTTTATATTATGTTGTTAACATTGTTGCTCTATATTTTAAAAAGATTATTTGTATAAAAAAATCAATATTACTTATAATAATTATATAACATTGTTGCTTTATATTTAAAAATTATTATTTGTATAAAAAAATCAATATTATTTATAATAATTATTGATATTACCTCTAATAAAATCACAACAAATTCAAATTTATTTAAAAAATAAATTATATTTTTAAAAAAATATACAAATTAAAGATAATTTAAATTATAAAAAATAAATTATATTTAAGAAATAATCTATATAAATTAAAAATAATTTAAATTATAAAAAATAAATTATATTTAAGAAAAAACTTATAAATTAAAGATAATTTAAACTAAAATAAATTATATTTGATTAAAGACCTACATTTTCTTTACTGTAACAGAGAATTCAAACTTATTTCAAAAATAAATTATATATGAGGAAAGACATACATATTTTTTCTAGTATTTAATCCTCAAAATAAAAGAATTGGTTGTGGTAGGAGCTACATATCCCCGTCATCACACATTAATTTTTACATCTTTCATATCATATTACATTAAGCTATGCTTTTTCAACAATGTAAGAGGCTAGATGGTTCTCGAGAAATTCGAATCACCTTAGATGATTCTCAATGGATAATGGATAAATAACGATATATAGTAGAGCGAAAGTTGAAACCTTGCCCTCAGAATCGTCTGGAAGTTACATGGGTACAAAATAAAAGCAGCCTGCGAACATTTGAGAATCGTGTGGAACATGCCTTCTAGAGCAGACTAGACTGTTCCTCCGCGGTTTTCTTCCGCTATTCTGATCAGATAAGGGATCACTTTCTCCACCGGCCCAAATGGAAGAATTTTCTCACTTCGAATCCCTCTTTCACCAAAGCGAGCGATAGACTGTCCGCCATGCCCTGGACTTGACCGAATTGTAACCTGCCTTGACCTTTTCTTGCAATTCCCAATTCTTCAGCCTTTACATTAGCCAATTTTACTGATAAATAATGGCCATTACCAATAGATAAATCAAACCCTTATTATTGAACAATTTTTCGTATGGACATAACAAGAAAGAACTGAGAACAAGCTTACCAAACTCAAAATTGTGTGTAGCTAGTAACAATGATGCTTCGCCCTTAGCAACCTTTTCCAGCAGCAATGAGGCACATCCATTGTAACAGCGGTGTGTGTTTGTCATCAAAGAACGTACAGGTGAAGGAGCAACCTTTTCCTTAAAAGATTTTAGTTTGAAATCGAACACCCAGAGCGGATATTTAATTGCTTAAAGGAGTCAGTCATAACAGATGGATTGCTGCAGTTCAACTGCTACATTCGCGGATGGACTGACAGCAAAATATATTTAAGTGTGAGCTTATCACTGACAACAAAGAGATAAGGAGAGATAAGTAACTGACAGCAAAGAGATAAAGAGAAATAGAACAGGTTGACATAAATGGTGGTTTTTGAAAACCTGTCACCAAGAAATAAGGAGAAATAGGACAGTTGGACATAAATGTTGGTTTTTGAAATATTGTCAACCAGTTGACAGAATAAGGAGAAATAGGACAGGTGGACATAAATGTTGGTTTTTGAAAACTGTCAACCAATTAACAGGTTTTCTACAAAACCTAACACTAAATATGCATTCTCCATAAAAATTCTATTGTAATTAAAATAAAGAAATTCAACATTGTGTCCATCCATAAAATAGAATTATGACGAGGTAATTCAAATAGTTTTTGATATTTTATGAGTTTATATATTTCTAAGTTATATTCATTATTCAAATTAGTTGAGATATTTAAATAGTTTAAGATTTATTTAAATATATTTTTTATAATAATAATAATCATCTAATTTTAGGGTTACTAGACATCAAATTTTATAATAAAATAAAAAAATATTATAATACACAAAATAAAATTAAAATAAATAATTTATATAACATTTAAAACAATAAATCATAGTTGCACGACATTTCCTTCATTTCCAATTGGATGGGAATTGTTTTGGGAACTTGAGGAGCTTTTTGAGAGCTTCAAAATTAAGGAAATGGGAGCTTGTGAACTAGTTTTCTAAAGTGAGAGCTTTAAATTAGAATTATATTAAATTAAAATGTAAATATTTTTATTTCATTATTACAAATACATAATTTATTACAAATATTTTCATTATATTTATTCAAAATATCACTATAAACAAAGACTAAAGACAAGTAAATATTATTTGAAAAATTAATTCAATCAAAAAACTTAATAATACTCACTTGATAGTTGTGGATATGGAAAAATTTCAATGCATGTATGTTTTCCTTTAAACCCAAACTAAACATATAAGTCGAATAAATCAATACCCTATCCATGGTAAACATTTGCTCCATTCTGTAGTTGATATCAACCAACCATATCATTGACTTTTATTGTATTTTCATATTAAAGGAGTAATACTATTTTTCTTTTTCCAATCAAAAGAGAATAATGCTTCAAATTTACAAAGATGTTTGAAGTTTATATATGTAAAGTTTAATTTTAAAAAGATGTTAAAATTGTATATATGTATTTTCAATTTTATTTCTCATGTTTTAATGGAATATTTATGGATATTAAAGTTTAATATTGTGTTAAATATATTCATATAATTATTAACACAAATTAAATTAGTAATTTCAGTATTGTAGTTGTTGTAATAAGAGAAACATTATCTTATATTAATATCTTTATACATTGTAATATATTTTTTATATTACAATGTATAAAGATATAACTACATACATAACTTCAAATTTTATAACTATTTTTTAATCTAAAATTACAAAATTTCAAATAAAAATACATAACTTTTATTTTATTTATAAAAGATTTAATTTAATTATGAATCACATTTTAGTGATAGTCAAAGACGTGTAGTGGCACGTTCATAGATGGTAATTTTCTCTTTGACAAGGACGAGAAACCATTTGTATACAAATTTTAGTCATAAAAACATGCCATGATGATGGGTGAGAAACTTAATTTTTTTTTTTTTTCTACTCTTCAATGCATCTTAAATAATAATAAAATAGTTAATATAATAAATCAGATTTAAATAATTATAAAATAAGAAAAAATAAATATTAAAATAGTTAATATAATTTAAATAATTATAAAAAAAAAAAACAAAATATATAAAATATATAAAATTAATATATTAAGAGATAAATAATAAATTTAAATAAAAAGAAAAAAAAAGAAAGAAATGAAAAAACAAATAAATAAGAAATATAAAAAATTATAATTATAATGAAGCAATTGCAAATTGTAATTATGAAAATTTAAAAACATTAAACATTTTAATGAAAATTTAGTTCTTTAGGTGGATTGACTAACATAATTGAAATTGAAATGTCAAAAAAAATATTGATTTAGAAGAATGATTTTGAGTAATTGGGAAAGTGTGCATTCATTTTATTTTTTTAAATTTACAAATATTATTTAAATTTTATTTTTAAGTAATAAGTATTATTTGAATTTTTTTTGAACTTACATTTAAATAAATATATGGTTAGATTACATTTTGATTTTAAATTTTTTTTATGTGAAGAAGTAGTTTTCAAAAATTTTCAATAAACCAATAAATATGGAACTTTTTCTTCTTAGTTTGAACTTACATGTAAATAAATCTATGGTTAGATTACATTTTGATTCTAAATTTTATATGAACAAGTAGTTTTCAAAATTTTCAAGTAAACAAATATGTAATTTTTTTTTCTTTTAAATGGACAAATATTATATATTTTTTCTTTTAAAATATGTAGAGAATTCTATGGCTAGGTTACAATATAATTTTATTTTTTTAAGAAAGTATATTTAAATTTTCTTTTGAGCCTATAAATTTATTTAATTTTTTTAAGCCATATGTAAAAGATTATAATATGGCTTTAAAATTGTTTTTTGAAGTGACAAATACTATTTAGAATTTTGTATGTAACAAATTCTATTACTAGATTACAATGTGTTTTAAATTTTCTTTTTTCTTTTGAGTTGAAAAGTATTATTTAATTTTTTCTTTTAAGCCCAAAGGTAAGGATCTAACTAAATCACACACACAAAAAAATTAATTTAATTGAATTTAACATTGTATTGGGATTTGTAATTTTTCACATTTTAGGCCAGTTTTATATGGAAAAGTCATTCTCAAAAATTTTAGGCTCCACAATAAAAACATTATATAGACTTATTTAAAAGTATTACATACCACTTACAAGAAATTGAATCATGAAGAAGGTAACAACCATTCCTCCCAACCACCCAAACTACATTCAATAAACAATATATAAATTGTATAAAAATCAAATATAAAATAATATAAAAATAGTTATAATACCTAACATCCAAAGGGAAAGTATCAAACAATTTACAAAGTAAGCAGTGGAAATATAAAACTAAGGAATTGCACGACCAACATAACCTCGTAGAGGCCTGTTAAGATATATATAAAATGGGTCTTACCTGTGAAATTCTATAGATATAAGTAATCGGGTTAATTAGGGTTAAGATCACATTGGGAGAGGAATCTTAACTTATATTTAAATATCAGGATGTAAACATTTTGGATATTTTTATTTGGAGTTTTGCATTTTTGGCATGTTTATGGAGCTAAAAAGCATTATTTTTTTTCTAGTAAATATGTAAAAAAAAATTCAAAGTTAATATGTATTATTTAAAAAAAAAATTAGCCAATTATTATGTAAAAACATTTATGATTTATGATTAAGTTATAATATGGTTTTAAAATTTTCTATACCTAGGTTACAATATGGTTCTATTCTCTTATGTAAAAACATTTATGATTAAGTTATAATATGATTTTAAAATTTTATAGCTAGGTTACAATATGGTTTTATTCCCTTTTTGAGAAAACAAATATTATTCAATTTTTTGTTTTCAACCAAATCAAGTATTATTCAATTTTTTCTTTTGAATGATAACAATGTAAAAAGTTTACAATCAATTATTATTCAATTTTTTCTTTTGAATAATAACCATGTAAAAAGTTTTACAACCAAATTATAATATGACTGTAAAATTTTCTTTTTTCTCACAAATATTATTAAAAAAAATATTTTGAGCCAATAAGTATGTAAAAATTTTTATGGCTAGTTCACAATATGGCTCTAAATAAATATTTTGAGACAATAAATTTATTCAAATCTTCTTTTAACCAACAATTATTATTTAAAATTTTATTTTCAACCAACAAGTGTGGATAGAATTAAGCATGCACACATACAAATAACCCTCATAGAATTGAAAACTTTAATGAAAACTTTATTAGTTTGGTGGAGTGAATAATATAATTGAAATGTATAAAAAATAAAGAAAGAAAGAAATTGTTTCTCTCATCAATAATTTATAATAATAATGTTATTGTATTGATTTCAATAATAATATAAGCTTAAGCATAAAGTACTTGTATTAATAAATAATGAGAAAGTACATATTGATAAGGTGCATTGATTTCAATGATATATCTAGTGAAAAATTATTTAGAGCAATCAAGTAGTTGTGTTTGTTTCAAAAATATAGTGTATTAATTTCAACAATAAGGTACATAATAAAATACAATAGGGTGTATTGATTTCAACTTTGATATAGTAAAAATGATTCACCCCAATCAAACAGTGGTAAATTAATTTTAGTAATGAGATATTGCAAAGCAAATACTAATTAAAGAAACAATACCACAAAATTTGATTTTTTGCATTGAATTTAGAAGTGAGATAGTGAAAATTATCAATTGAAACTAATTGAACAATAATATAGTGCAAAACCATTTCAAAATTTACATACTATGGTGTTGCAAAAGAGATTCTCACTTATAATTTGAAGTCCACTACTTTATTTTCTTCGGTGTGAATCTTGTGTTAGCATTCAAACCATTATAATATTAATATATACATAATGTTAAGATATATAAAATGCATTCATATACATAATACATTAAGATCAAAATAATGCAATAAAATGTAAATATAATTGTGAGGAACATATGAAGATGGAGAAAGCAACTATTAATAGTAGAAATCAAGAGAGGCAGTGTATGACCTTCATTGCAATATCTTTAGTTAAAATGTTAGAATGTATTCAAAATCAACTTCCTTTCTCATGATCTATATGAAAATATGAGAAAGCGTAAAATGGAATCTAAGAAGACCGATCGAAATTAGTCATTACTTAATCTATGTGTTCTTTATTTTATGTGCATCGCATTTCTTTCTTATTATTCACCTTCTCCATCATTGAACGTTGTCACTTTATTAGTATTCACGTTAACCCTCATGTATCTTTTGAAATGACTTTCTTGATAGTACTCTATATATTATAAATGATATTTGGTAAATTTTAGATGATCTAATTTATCTTAAACATGTACAGTAATAGTGATCCCTATTTATACTTGATATGTTTAAAGTTAACCATTTTATTTTATCAAAAAATTGTACATACAATTTTAATTTTTTTTAAATAACACACTATAACATATAATAAAAGTTAATTCTACTTGAGCTAGCAAAAATAATCATCATGTGTGAAGATATGTGGTTTCTAGTGTATTCTTTATTAAATCACCATATCATGTATTGTATCTTTCTCAGCATCACAATTTAGTAATTCCACATTTATTTGTAAGCTTAGGCATATAGTCTCCCTAGTATGCCTTGACAACCATACCATCATTGTCGCACACATGTGCAAAGTCTTCTACACAAAATTTTGATAATTATGTTTACCCTACTTTAACCATATACACAATAAAATCAGCATACACTTATATATTATAGCTTAGATATTAACCCAATGACTCTCCATTGTCCTTTGCTCGAAGAGTATCTTGTAATGGTATTGTTTACATTGTTTAATAATAACATTAGCTAAATGGAATGTTGTGTGAAAAAACGAAAACTCATACTTTAAAAACTTGTCTTTTATTGTCCCATATCATTTCTTATGCAATAGTTTCTCAAACCTCGTCAATGGACTAGACAACCTCGTTTAAAAAAAAAATTGATGGTTGACTTTCCATATTTCATATATGAAACTTTTGTTGAAATAGGAAACCATCATTGAACTTGCTTTTCATTGTGCGATCAATTCTTGCTAATTGCTTACCAAATCCTATAGCATATGAAGTGCCAAAAGGATTAACCCTCAGATACGGCCTCTTCAATACTTACATATGTAGCTTAAATCCTTTTCCTATCTAAATGATAATTTCTAAGTATACATACAACACTAGAAAATATGGTTGTTATGAAAAAATTGGTAGGTTACATTTTGTGATGATATCTACTCGGTTGCAAGTTTTTGGCATTAAAAATCATGATGGAATAAGAACCCATGGGTCACATTATCCCTTGGATAGCAAAGGGGAATTTACATAGTAAATATATGGCATAATGTATGCATTTTGAGAATTTTAAAGATTACTCATAATTTAATTTCTACCACCAAAATATTTATTATTAATATATCTTTTCAATACATATTTTCAAATTAAATAACTTTCTATTTTGACCAAATATTGTAATATGGTAAGTACTATACTTTTTTGTTTTATTCCCCTTAGTATGTTGGTCTCAATATTGAACATGTGTATCCAACATCTAATATAGAGAATGTTGTTTTTCATATACTACTTTAGATTTGATTTAGGATCATCAAACATGTTCCTTAGGATTCAAAAGACTATTTCTTTTTTTTTTTGTTAGAAATGTTTGTCACATGTGAGGCCAACATTTCAATCATTGGCTAAGAAATTGTAAGTTTTAAACCTGTGAGGTAAAGCAATGCATACAAATTCTAAGCAAAACAAAAATTAATCAATGGCTCACACATATAGTACACAGAGATTTATGCTGGAAACCATTAACCGGGAGAAAACCAACCTTCCTTGGTGTCACACCTCTCAACTCTTCATTGTATTAATTTCACCATTCACAATACAATATATACACAATATTTTAGGTATTCTGTAGCTACCAGAACCCTAATCCCTTAATCCAGGATCAATTTAGAAAATTGCTAAAAATAGCAAAAACTTTAAAAAAAAAACATGGGGGCGTTGCCCCGAACGCTCCAGGTAACCGGGGGGGGGCAATCCTTCACCCCCTAGGAAAGTTCTCGGCGCACATGCCCACAAATAGAGACAAGTGATGGGATCGTCAAACGTAGTCATCAAATTTGACGTGCCCCCCCCCCCCACACACATGTAAATAATATAACACCTACCCAACATTATCCCACTTGTTGTTTACTTTGCATACAGAGGGTCATAGGATCACATAGTTAACAATCTGAGGCAATAATGCCCATTGTTTATCTACAAAAGGAGAACTTATCGAAGCTCACCGACTTTGTCAATGAATCTGCAACATTCTTCAAAGTGTCAACCTTCTCCAGCAACACCTTGTCTTCAACCATGTCACTCACAAAGGTATATTCAACATCAATATTGTTTTTCTTTGAATGATAAGATGGGTTATTTTCCATGAATATTACACTCTAACTGTCACAATCTAACCTTATTGCTTGTTGTACCAACCCAATACTTGAACACAATCTCTGTAACCATATTGCTTCCTTGCATGCATGAGTGGTTTCCATGTATTTAGCTTATGTAGTTTCTAATGCCACTACAACCTGTCTTTTGCTCATCCAACTGATTTCTCCTCCAAATAGGTTAAACACATACCCAATTGTAGATCTTCTACAATCTAGATCTCCATCCCAGTCTACATCAACAAACCCAATTGTAATATCCCCAAGGACGAGCCCTAGTTGTTTTTATAAATTGTAAACATGTTTTGTAGGTTGGTGAGTCGAGTGTTGATAAGCTCGTGGGATTATGTGTTTATTAGGCCGGAGAGCCTAAGTGTTAAAGGCCAAGAGCCTAATTTTGTATATGTAACTATGCATATCATTAATAAAATATAAACATCATTGTGTGCAGACTGACCAAGAAGAAAGAGTGATGGGGGACTAAGTTTTCACAAAGTTGGGTAAGGGAGGAGGCTAAGTGTGTGAGCCTAGGGGCTAAGCTAGAGGGATTACCTCTAAAGGGGATAATAATTTATTATTATTTCTTGAGGGCTAAGGTGGACAATTGACCAAGTATTGTCCTAAGTTCTTTGAAAAAGAACGTGTGCAAAAAGGGAATGCATGCAACTCTAGGAAGACAAGTGTCGACCTGGGCGCATGTAGTTAAAAGCTGAAGCGTCAGCTGTGTTGGCGGTTCGCGGGTCATTCTTCCATCCTCTGCCTAAGTTCGCCCACCATTCTTCCATCCGAAGTCTAAACCCAAAACCTCCATGATCGGCCTCTGCGTTGATTCCTTGTCACACACCCTGAAACCCGTGGACTGAGCTGTGTCTCCTATGAAGTTCGAGCACCCTATAAATGCCTGAGTCGTGTTGTGTCTTAGTGTGGAAAGTTACCATTTGTGGATGTCTATACCCAATTTTTTGTTGTTGCTGCCACCCGTCAGTTAACCGAATGTTGTTGTTTTTGTTGTTATCTTTACCTTGTAGGAATTGAGTGGAAACTGGTTGAAAAAGCAGGTTGTCAGGCTCGTGGTTGAAGAGGCAGGTTGTCAGGCATGTGAGTAGCTCGCTCCAGGAGAGATAGTTTACTGGGAAGTGGTTTTCTCCCAGAGAGAGTCCAACACCAGTTACAAAGCTCTAAGAATTCTTTATCTGGCCTGTTGTCGAGACCCTAAGAGGGACATGAAGTAGCTAATGGGATGTGTGATAGTGAAGGTGTATACTCTTGGGTGGAACAGGCATGTGGGGAATGAGATTCTATGAGTAGCGTGCGTAAGAAGGCTCTTGGAGAGAGAGTTTGCTGGGAAGTGGTTTTCTCCCAGAGAGAGTCCAGCACCAGCTATGGAGCTCTGAGAATTCCTGATCTGGCCTGTTGCCAAGACCTTGAGAGGGAGGTGAAGCAGCCGATGGACTATGTGATAGTGAAGGTGTATACTCTCAGGTGTAACATTCATGTGGGGAATGAGAGTCCATGAGTAGTGGGCGTAAGAAGGTTCCAGGAGAGAATCCTTCTAGTTGCACTGTGCAGTTTTCCTCTAACCTCAGCCTAGTCTATGATTCCCTTGTCCTGGGTGGAGTTTAGTCCCAGCTCGGGGGTTACCCACAACTGAGTGTGAAGAGCAGTGTGGTCTAAGGCAGGGAGGTTCATGGAAGGTCTTCACATAGTTGGTGGATTTACTCCAGCTAAAAGATAAGTATCATTTATGTGCTTAATTATGTATTTTATGCATGTTTTGTGATGCTTGAATGTTATCATGTATTCTGTTGCATATATGAATTATTGTCTATTACATTTGAATCTGTATGGTAGCGGTAACTTTGTATTATGTGTTTTATTTCGATTAAAATGCATGTTATATATTTATATGTGACTGTTCCACATGGTAGTGTTACTCGGCCTGTTGAATGGTCGGGGACGTTAGAGTTTGGTATCAGAGCAAAGTAAAGCATCTGAGTAGTGGAATTGTCCGACATTGTTGGTGGCTGGGGATGTTACACATTGGTATCAGAGAAAGGTTTCAACACCGAGCCAGAATGGGCTGGTTAAGTGGTCATTAGACCCAAGGTTTCAAGAAGAAATTGTATCTGGAGGACCAATTTCGAACCCCAGAACCTTCCTAAGTGCCAAGAAGTTACCTTGGTCGTGTTACGAATCTCATGAGGAATAGAAATATCGTAAAACAATGACAGAAGTGGTGTTGGACCGCAAAGTAATGTGGACCTTAGGATCTGTTCGGAAGGAAGTGAAATCCCTTACGACCGTCAGATCTGGGGAATGTGCAAAGAAGTTAAATCGGAAACCCTTCAGACTTTGCGACTTCAGTGAAGTCTGATGCTAGAAACAAGAGAAGGGTCGAAGCGCGAAACTTCAAAATGGATCTACACTGTAGATTTGGAGAGGAGAGCTCGACCATTGGATCAAGCCAATGTTAAAAGGTCAAACACAGTTGTGAAGGGAGAAAGCTCCCAAAGAGTTGAAGTAGTGAGTCATGATGATGTCACTTGGATGGACGTGGAAACATGGGATGTGTGCCACGTGTCAGTGGGTTTCGAACCCGTAGAAGGTCAAAATTCCATATGGAACATGACGTGTGACACCCATCTGATTGGGCCATGATTCATTCTCTAGTATTTTTCCACATGGCACTCCATAAGAGCATCGTTAGTGGGACCCGAGGTTACATAACGAAGTTAAAGGTCGGAGGACGCACACTAGCATTGATCACGATACATCAAGATCGAGGGCTAGGAGGCATTGCAGGGACCCAAGTTGCATGGGAGTTAATTCTCCAAGGCGGTCCTACAATCCAAACCACAGTTTCACCAAGGGGTTATGTGTCAACGTCAGAAGAATTGTGGGATGAAAGGCAGGTTACTCTAAACCATCGTTGCATGCCCCCGCAATTGGAAGAGTGATCAACGATGTGACATAATAACGTCACCAAAGGTGATTTGGAATGTTCGGAGATTAACAGTTTGGGATGTGCGGATGTGAAATCCTCTGAAGTCCCGAAGCTTCGAAGTTCCCAAGCTCACATGCTTGAAATTCCACAGTGGGTTTCAGCCAATGGATGTTGGGTAGTTGTGGACTGTTGACCCACCATACTTCGTGAGTCCAGTAATCTTGAACTTCGAGGGATTGTTTTGAGGTGCTTTGGAATCTTCCGAAGGTCCGAGTAAGCATCTAGTGATATAGCGCTTGATCACGGTGTTATCGGACTAATCGATAGCTACAGACACTAACTGATCTCCATAGATCCACCTAGATCTAGAACAAAACAGGACAGGACATGACTCTTTCCCTAAGTTTTGACCATTGAATTAACTAGTAGGAAGGAATAAGTAACATACCTTAATATCGCTTCCAAGGTCTCTGTTGCTCCCGCTTCGCTTTGGTGATCTCGTGAAGTCGATACCAAGACAACACAAACCAAACCAAGTGAAGATAGCAACATATATTCAACAATCAACTTATGTGTATGATCAAGGAATTACACAATAAAGTGGAAAAAGATTTATGGGAAATGGACATGCCACTGTTATCATATTAATAGAAAGTAAAGATTACAACCTGATGCCTTGATGTCGCAATATTCCTTTCGATGGCTCGTGGCTTTGACACACACACTTGCTCAATACTTGTATGAAGAAGATCAAATCCTCTTGATAGACTTGCTAGAGTCTCCAAGCTGTTGTTCAATGCTAAGTCTTCCACACAATTCTTTCACCAATTCTCCAATGAATCTTTCTTAACCTTTTCCATAAGAATTCCCTCAATATATAGGAGAGAATGAGATAGTTACTTGGATAAGAATGATCCCAAAATATCAGGGAATCCAGTACAAGGATAACCATTCGAATGCCAACCCATCCTTCTAGAAGATTCCCTTCTAGAAACATCGAGAATTCATCTTTTTCCATGCTTTGGGAAGAGTTCGCACCCTAGCTATTCATCACAGTGCGAGAAGTTTTCACCCTGGCTTAAGCCAGCCTGCGAGAATCAGGCATTCTCGCACCCAAATGTACTAGCAGCCTGTGAACCTTCAAAAATGAGTTTTCTGGGAAGAGATGAAAGTAACTTTTCCCAGGAGAAAGTTCTTATGGAGAGCCTGAGTACACCATCATCAATATATCATCATGACGACCAAAATCATGGGTAATAGAATGCCCCCCAAAGTATGAGGTTGGAACCAGTGACAGCCGAAAGAATTTGTAAGCTGCATGTGTGTGTCAGAGACCAGGAGCAATCTAATCGGAAACCTGCAAACAATCAAGCATCTGTAGAAGATCATACATACCAATTCTGAGGTAGGCATTCCCATACTCAGATCATAGATTGATGACATTGTAGATTTGGGTCATGGCCACCAATCATACACTGTGGATCCACGCCGTAAAAATAGAGCATAGCCACCATGAATACAATGTGGATCTATGCAATAAATTTCAAATTAAGACGACATAGCCACGAGACATACACAATGGATCTATGTGTCGCAGATTATACATACTCCATCACAACCTGGATAAAAAAGATGATATCCAGGGTCTTCAATCTCGTCGCCCAAAGTACAAATCTAACCATGTGATTACATGTGTCGAAGTCGAACATGGCAGAAACCACTTGATTACCGGTCATTGATGAAACCGTTAACAAGTGCAAGGGAAATCACCATTGATGTCAATGACTCCCAAGGTATTCAAGTACAATCCATCGAGTGTGAATGAATGAGTTGAAGTCGAACATCCGACAGAATCTTTCGATCAGGGGTCAATGATGTAAACCCACTGTCGAAAGCGAGAAAACCTACCATTGAGGCATGCAAGTTCCAAGGTACCAAAGAATTTCTAAGTCTTGATTCCGGATAATGAGCTGAAGTCGATGGAACAAAACTTGTCAAAGGAGGGCCTTGATGTATCCCCCATCAATGACACGAAATGAGTAAAAAAGATTGAAGGTGAAACAGAGGAGGATGTAAATTGAACTGGACACAGGGAAGGCCGACACAGAGAGAATGGACAACTGCATATGGCCGACTCAATAGAGGTTTCAAATGGACTTCTCTTGAACATATGAATGACACGACCAATGATTTGGCAGCATTGACCCAAAGACAACATAAGAAATGATCTTGTAGTAAATCGAATGAGAGACAAATGGATTTCCCAAACCGGCTTCAAATGTAATGAATAGGGGGTGTCATGTTCAAGAGCGACACTTACTGTCAATCAATACAAATATGATAACATATCCCTTTCCCAAATTCCCCCCCACCATTTCTGGCGAGTACCTCTTTATTTTTACGCAAGCTTGAGGAGGATAACATATAGTTGTTGATGTAAGCTCATCCTTCGGACGAGTCCCTCGGAGTATATTTAGAGAACCCTAAGAAGGAGTGGTTCGGTCCCATTATGGGTCTGTCAATGTTTGTTTAACGAGTCCAGAGATAGAAAACTCGAAGGTTTTTCATGATTATAGAGTTTGGAAAAACACTTAAAAGAGAACTCTCTCAGTTCCTTTTTCGTAAAAATAGTCTGGATGAGACCGAAAAAGAGATAAATTATCGCTCACCAGACACTCTCTTCAAATACTTTATCGAGCGTGAAAATAGAAAGGTCGCTCGGCTATCTTTTCATGTTTAGAGAGTCTGAAAAGAGCTTAAAGAGGACTCCAGGGGGGTTCTTTTTCATATAACCTTGTTGAGCCCGAAAAAGTGATAAAAGTATGCTCGATTGCGTTCTCATGTATTTTCGAGCGTAAGAACGGACAAAGACCACACTCGAGGTTTTATACAAAAACCATAAAAAACAATCAAAACATGCGAGGACAAAGAAAAACATGTCTGTATCCCTGTATTTGACCATCAAAATCATCATGCCTGCAAAATTTACACTCAAAATAACGTTAGGGATTAGGGTTTAATAGATAAATAATTATAAAAAACCAAATGACATAGTAAAAGTAAATAAAAAGGAGTAAATAATCTTTTTACCATATCATTTTACCTTTCCACTATTTGAGCCCAAAAACCTCTCTTTTACCCTCAAAGTTCGGCGTCAGATTGCGGGAGTTACAAGCGTCCATTCAGTGAGCCATCAACGACAGTAAGGTAGGCTCTTTGTCCTTAACACTTTCATGGTTTAATTTTGCAATTTCATTGGTTAAAATTCATTTTTGGGTTGATTTTGCAAGCCCTACTTGCGCGCTGCCATTCTCGCAGGCGGGCTACATGGGACCTGCGAGAATGGGGCATTCTCGTACGTGAGCCTAAGGCAGCCTGCGAGGTTCTTGCACTGTGCCCAAAGGGCACCTGCGAGAACCACAAAGCTCAACAAATTTTTAAAATTTTACTCAATGAAAGAGAATGAATTCATGAAAAAAGTTGCTAATCTTCTTGTTGTGCCTCTTATGCAGATAATTGGCCATCAAAATGGTGCTTGAATGGCGTGAAAGGGAACATAAAGAAGACAATGCAATTGCCAGAAATCATCCACCTACTATTGCTGCTTTGAGAAACTGTGGACTCCTGAAGTACTTTCGTATTCCGGGTATGAGAGCCCAAGTCAGGTTGTTAGAGTACCTGGTGCGTATGTGGGACCCTGATCAATAGGTATTTCATGTGGGGGTCCACACACTATCCTTAGATATCGAGGACATTTAATTTTTGACTGGATTGTCATGGCGAGGATACTATGTGAGCCTGACTGGTAGCAGAGGTGGTGGGTTGCCCATGAGTGAGTACTGTCGTTTACACTGTGTTCCTGAGGCAGAGAGAAAGAAAGGAAAAGTAGCTATTTGGGGGGTATGATATTTGACCCTCCATACTATCCTATTCACCATAGCTCAAATGGCTGGGAGTTTTGCTCCTCACATGGTGTTACAGAGTTAATTTCAGTATGCTATTGAGTGTACTGAGCCTCGAGTGTTCAACTGGGTAGATGCAATGCTTCATAATATAAAAAGACAGTTGACCAAATGCAGATGAGGCAACCTGAAGCAATTCAGGTACGGATCTTTGTTGGTGTCCTTCTTCCTTGAGAGGGTCCCATTACTGAGGCTGCAGGTTGAGTGGAATATACCGGCTCCCAGGGATCCAAGGATGCTGAGATGGTGTCAGCTTATGGCCCGGCACATGGCTAGACCGATCATCAAGTATGATGATACTTTCTTTGACTGGATTCAACCACAGTTGTTGATGGTTGACAAATATGCTTATGTCGGGTTGGATTTTCGAGGAGATCCGGATTTAGTACTGCTAGAGGATGCTCAGTGGGGGGACCTTGGTAAGAAGTACACACATTTTTCTTTTTAAATGTTTTGTGAATTTTTATCATATTCAAATTTTTTTGTTTTATATGTTCATTCAAAGACTAATACAAAATTTATTTTTGATAACACAGATGTTGGACCTTACAAAACTCCTGTTACTTCTCCCATTCAGCAGCGAGGAGAGGTAGCGACAACGCCACAATATGTCGAGGATTATCAGGTGGTGGAACAAAATCTAGAGGGCCTGACCGTAGATATTCCAGACATGCCTCTGGAAGAGGTTCCACGACGCGATCAGTGTCATACTGTAGGAGTATCAACATCTATGAGTCGACTGCTCCGTAGGGTTGCTCAGGCAGTCGTGTGTTACCATGAACGTCATCCATGACATCACTTTGTAGAAGCTATGAGCTATAGATTTTGACATTTTGGTCTTCAGACAAACTTTTTATAAAAACTCTTTTGATCGTTATATATACAGACGGCTTCTACTGATTTATCATGTGTTGTGTGAATATTGATGTGATTGATTTATAAATGATTCAAATGTCTGTCTAATACATAATTAGCCAATGTATATGTTAATGTATTTAGACATCTAGGAATATGTTGATATTCAATGTAATCAAAATAACGTTCCAAGAGGCAAATTCGCAAATACACCCGTAATAAAGTAGGACTTCGAATAGTATAGACATTACTTAACTGTATTACTACAAGTTGCGAATCGAGTCGCACAGCCAAATGACGAATTCCGAGCGAGATATTATCAACCAATAATTCAATAACGACGCTATATTTTGCAATGTTGGTTGCACGACCGAGACAGACACCTCGTAATGAGACAAGTTCATTAGTGGGGGTGTAAATTGCCCACGCAGCGAAAGCAAGGTTCTGAGTACTACGGCTAGCGCCATCAGCGAAGCCAATATAGGGAAGCGAAGACTCCGACATCTGGAAATCAAACACAACGTCACCTAAGGGCAGAGACCAGATAACGACAAAAACAAACTATAGTAACACACAAGAAGTATGATACAATAAAAATACAGATATAGTAACGTCACAACGTCACATAAGGGCAGAGACCAGATAACGACAAAAACAAGATATAGTAACACACAAGAAGTATGATATAGATGATTTTACGCATAGTACTTCTTCAAGTACAACCCATTCCTGGGTTCACTCAAAGGGATACCATCATAATCTACTAACTCATAAGCTTCTTTTTCCAAAACTCGTCAAATGATATAAGGACCTCGCCACATGGGTTCAAATTTCCCAGCTCCTAACATATCTCGATCTTGTTCATAGAGAAGAACAAGATCACCTTCAGAGAAAACACGAGGCTTGACATGCTTGTTATATTGGGCCTTGACACACTTTTTTTGAACTTCTATGACTAGGGTGGCATCACGTCGAGTTTCTTCTAAACGCATAAGATACAATAAACGTTCTTCCTCAGCAGAAGTGTTGGGTGGGAGTTCAACAGCTAGTTTTAAAGAAGGTATCTCGCATTCAATAGGGAGAATGACTTCCACACCATAGACTAACTGAAAAGGTGTAAACCTAGTAGCAGACTTGACGGATGTCCGATACGCCCACAATGTTGAAAACAACATTGTGTGCCAACTTGTTTTATGAATCCCTATCATTCGTTGGAGCATAGTTATGAGAACTTTGTTAATCGCTTCGACTCATCCATTGGCTTGTGGCTAATAGGGCGTTGAGTTATCATGACGAAGACCTAACTTTTTCGTAAGTTCAGACATCATGAAGTTTCTGAAGTGGCTACCATGATCGGTGAAGATAGCTTGGGGAACACTAAAACGAGCTATAACGTGATTAAAAATGAATAAAGCTGCAATCTTTCCAGTGTTGTCAAATGTCGGCATCGCCTCGGCCCATTTCGTAAAGTAATCAACGGCTACAATGATGTAACCATGCCCCCCAGCCGAGTGAGGGTGACATGTCATGAAGTCGATACTCCATTTCGCAAAGGGACCAACTGAGACCACAGGGTGAAGAGGAGCGGGATGTGACTGTATTTTTCTATTATAGGTCTGGCAGGCATGGCATTTCTGAATGGAGAGAATGCAGTCGTTGAACAAAGAAGGCCAAAAATACCCTGCGCATAAGATCTTCTAGGCAGTAGCATACCCAGACATATGACCACCACATGCTCCAGAATGGCAGTCATTCAGAACTTTTTCGGCTTCGTCGAACGTTAGACAACTTCGAAAAACAAAGTCAATCCCCCGATGATAAAGAGTATCCCCGAGGATAATGTATTGACAAGCTTGATAGCATATGCGACGTCAGTCAGTACTAGACAAAGTTGGCCGGAAAGTCTGGGTTTGGAGATATATAATGATATCCCCGTACCAAAGATCATCAGTGCTAATAAGAAAAAGAGATTCATCGGGTAATGAATCAACTGCTACATTTTCCATTGCAGAATGGGGAAAGTCGCATATCAACTCAGCAAAAACTAAGGACTTCTTGGACTTGGCGCGTTCGA
>JASDQU010686127.1:26335-39894 GCA_032191745.1 Picea mariana | reverse complement strand
GTGTAAGTCCCTAGAAAATATAGGCAACTATTTTGCCAGCACGTGAACAGCTATCAGGCGGGTACAGTCAACAGTCCGAAGACCACAATGAGCAGGGTATCAAGCCCGAAACCTGTCAAGGGTATCGAGAGCAAGTGTTCCGGAAGACGACTGAGGACCTCAAACGGATTCGAGACCCACAAAGCTCCGTGTAAAATGCTAACAACGGAATCCCTTAACAGATCCTCTATAGGTGTTCTCCACCACGCTCGGTCCAGCTTTGGAGGGGTTATCTCCACTGCCTTTCCTTACACGACCTCGTGTTTAGCCCCTATGTTAGAGGGGGGTCCTGAATAAATTTCCGTAACTGGACTTCTACACTCCCTAAATGACAGACTCCAATGTTTGGTTTGGGTNNNNTGTGTGCACCCTACAAACAGAAAAGTCTACTTGATTTTATTAAGCGTTGCTTTTAATGGGCTTTTTAAATCTCAAGGTGCGGAAGTGAAACTGACGGTGTGTAAAATAGACTCAAAGCAAAATGCACAGAAATGCTTGGAAACAAACTTTTTCTAATAATGCAAAACCAGCAACTTTTCAAAAAGATTCTTTTTCTTTTCTTTTCAACTTTCACAAGATTTCATGCAGCAATCCTACAGAATTTTCACTCGGATCTGTGAGCTACTTATACTTTGAACTGTACTGAAAAAACTTATGCAAAAAGACTTCTTTCCAAGCTACTGACGCAACAACAAAATCTTCAGACCAAGAAGACAATGAAAAAAGAGGAATTTTTTTTTATTTATTTATTGCAAAATAACGCAACTAGGAAAAATGATGACAAGATAAAAACCAAGAGAATGAAAAAAAAACTCTGTCTTAAAGCGCAGACCCAGACAGAATCAGAGCATGAAAATGCAACAAAGCAATCTCAACAACACTAATTCTAACACTTGCCTAAAAACCATGAAATAAATATTTTTCTCTTTTGTTTTTTCTATCAAAAAATCAAATAACAAGCACAAGCTAAGGAAGAAATGCCCTAACCTGCTGACTGTGCAGCCTAAGACTCTAAACCTCTGAGAGGATCTCTTCTCACCACAGGAGGGGATGACTGCCCCACCCAAGCTGAAAAGCTACCTAACAGACCCGCGACTGTCACCAAGACAACACGTGTGTACCCGCGTGCTGTTCCACTACAGAGCGCGGGTACCCGCGGGCTAAACCTACGCAGGCCGCGGGTATGTCTAAAACTAAGATAAAATCACACACAGACAGTCTAGTCCTGAAAAAGGCTTCTGGTACTGACAACCAGAGTCTCTGACAGGCTGAGATGCTATCTACTTCAACAGAAAAAGCAAATTTACAAAAAAGAAAAGCCAATGTGAAGAAACACACAACAAGGAAGACTGAAACACAAGACAATAAACCAACCAAGACCCAGACAGGATCCAGAAAACCCCCTGAGAAGATAAACTTCTGACAGGGAAGAGGAGATTGCCTCTCTAGCTTCCTGAAAACTACACGCTACTGAAACTACTATAGCCCGCGGATACCCGCGTGCTATAGATAGTTAGGGCACGGGTTACCCGCGTGCAGGCCTTCTGTAGGCCGCGGGTACCTCCGTGTGTCCCGAAAATAAATGTTGAGCGTCAGTCAAGGAAAACTGGTATTGATAACCAGGTTCCCAGCTAGCTTTCGACTTAACAGAAAACAAAAAATAGCAAAGAAACAGAAACTTAATTCTTTGAACTACCAAAAATCTTTAACCAAATCTGGAAACCCTAAGAGTAAAACTATCCCCAGCAGAGTCGCCAATTCTGTTGTGGGGTATTCTACCCTATGAACTAATAAGCTAGGGCTCTAAACTTATACGCATATCATGACCCTTAAGACTTAACTTTTAACCTTCTACCCAAAATCTCAACCCCTTTTCTCAGGCAAACATGGGAAGAATGAACTAACCTTTTTATCGACGGTTGAAGTAGATCCTCCGTTGAGTTGTTATCTCCTTGCTGCTATTGCTCCTTCCACAAAGCTTCCTACAATCAAGACAAAAATATGCATGCATGCTACTAATCTACTAGGGGGTTAGAGATAAAACATAAATTAAATAACATAGATGAGACTCATGTATTCGAGACGGAAAAAGTATCTTTTTCATTAATCTCAATATGAACCAACTTACAATGATTTCTGAGATCGGCCACCGTTCCTCGATCCTGATCCTGGGCTCCTCCTCTTCTTTTGTCCTCCAACTGCTGCTGCTTGAATTCCTCCTAAAGCTTGAGGCAAGGCTAAAGGGTTGGGACAAAACTGACTTGGCAATTTGGCAGAGTTTCTTTGCTATGATTTTTCCTCCTTTGAATAGTACCCCTACCCCTCCTTTTATAGGCTAGAAGGAGCTAGGGTTTTAGGTGAACTCTTGGCCATGCATGGCCGGGAGTTCCAGTTAACTGACAAAAAGCCTCGTGTCCCAGTGGAAACTTTCCTGATTTTTTGCTTTGTTAGGTACCCGCGGGCTGTATTAGGTTAGCCCGCGGATACCCGCGTGCAGTAGAAGGACAGCAAGCGGTCCCCCGCGCCCAGTGAGAAGTTAGGGCGTGGGTTGCTTGTTTTAAGTGGTTTTTTGAGGATTTTTTCTCCATGGCTTTAGCTAGGAAGAGGCATGAGTTGGCCTGATGCCAGGTAAACCTGTATGGTGCATTTTAGGGTTATAACATCTGGACGGCCTAACAAGCTAGCAAGTTCCTTGTTCTCTTTAATGATATTTTTTTTATCAATACCATCGGGTCAAGGGATGAATACAACCCCTCCTCATCGGTGGAATCATGATCAACATGGCCTACAGACTACATATAATTTCAACAAAATCAATGTTATTTCAGTTATATAAACAAATGAAATAACTTATCGCCACACAAATAAAATTATATAAACAAATAATAAAATTCACGTAAAATGAAAGTCGAAATTGATAATCATTTACATGTTCTGCGGCTAGCCCTTTTCCATGATCATCCTTCTAAATTATAATATAATTAGAACCCCCAAATATTTAAAAAATTATTAACGATAACAAAAAAACTTATTTCCACCCAAACAAAATCAACCTCAACGATCAACCTCCCACATTATTATAAAATTGGGACCATGAAATATTTAAAACATTGTTAAAGATAAAAAACAATATAATGCAATAAGTAGAGGTTACTTAAAGAGGTGTTGCATAATTACTCACACACTATTGGTCAATGTTTTTATTTGATACAAATGGTAATCCACTAATAACTCTTCCCCGAGAGCTATCTTTTTTATTGCGCACAGGACTACCTGATTCTCTATGCATCCCTCATATATGCAATTCAGTTTCTTGTTTGTTGTCTTGGGTCGTGTGATGTTTATAAACCCTACGATATTGCCAAAAGTTTTAGTCCTTCCATCAATATATATAGTCACTCCCTTATTTTTATCATTGTTTATTAGCTATATATAATTTGCGGCGAGTGCATATCTCTGCATACTTCGCATGTACTAGACCAGCCGCATCCAATCGTTATAATCGTAACATGGTCTGACATAGTCCATCAATTCAGTTATTGTATTGTATTTTACAGTTATTTGATCCATGGAAAATAGCACTAGGCCATGCAAGGAGGATGGTGCAATGCAATATGTCCTATTGTTGGCAATGAATTCAGTGTCTAACGAAGGAATTTCCTTAGGTATCCATTGTTTCACCAGATGCTTATACCTAAGTGGCACCTCTATGTCTCATATTCTCTCATCATCATAAAAGCATGATCCTCCTTCAGCAATAAAAAATTCCATGCATCTACGGAATTTTCTTTTGAATTTTTCACCTTTGGTCCTTGTTCGTGTATCATATCTACTAGATGCAGTCGCATTTCCCTCTATTTTTCCTAAGCTTCCCTCACTCTAGGAAGAAATATCTGGCAGGTACTTGTTTGGTTGTACCTTCAATCAATTGAATTAGATATATAGTTAGCCATGATTGTAAGAATATAGTGAGATATCTAAAATGGTACAATAAAATCAAGAAGAATAACTCTCTCATGAGGGATTTGACGTTCCTCTTCTACTACTAAAAATTTAAGCATAACTCTATCTAGAAAGAGAAGCATAACTCTCTCATGAGGGATTTGACTTGCCTCTTTGACTACTAAAAAATTGTTGTTGAGATTATGTGGCTCTATGTGGAGAAGTAATGATTGGTTTTGGCTTATGCTTGCTATGACCATAACTTTGTTTGATGATCTTGATGATGTTATCATCGATACGTTTTTAGAACTCTTTTCAAAGTCAAAAGTTGTATGTGATCTTTCTTTTCCAAAGCATATTGTGGATGCCATACTTGAGGATACTTTGAATACAAAGGGTGATATTATTCAATATGGTCATGATGAACATGCTACAATGGGTTTTCAATGAACACAATTGATGGAACTTGTGACTTGTATTTCTCTTTTCCTTAGATTCTTATATGTAAGAAGTTTGTTCTACACCATCAACTAGTAGAAGTTAACTTTTAGTAGACCATCTCTCCCAAGATTTTCAGCAATATTCAAGGAGGACAGATAAGTTGAATATGGAGGAGCTACACCTCATCGCCTATTTTGACATTGATCTCATCCTTTTTCTCCTCAAGGGCTAACATCTCCTTATGACCATTTGAGAGGAGCTCCCCCTTTAAGAAGATTTCATAAATTTTTCACCTCGGGTTGCAAATTTAATAGAGTATTTAGAGAGGCCCAACTTATAAAGTGTTCTCTCCTTGGCCCCATATTGATTAGGACTAACCTTCCATGCAAATTGAGACATTATGCTCTACATTATTTTGAATGAAAGGGATTTGTATTGATTCATGATAGTCTTGAAGGGATATTACTGGAATACTAAAATATTTAATGGTGTTCCATTGAATTACCATTGAAAATTATGGCACCCAAACAATTCTCCCTATCTTTTCACATGATCATTTGAACCATATATCTTACTTTTGACCTTTTTTATTAGGCTCCCACAAGAATCCAATAAAGAAGTTAGGATGACCTTTAATCTTTGGTGATAATGAATGAGGCTTCTCCAATAAGGATAGTATCATTATCAAGGTATGACCTTTTTCCCATCAACATTGCTTTTCACATCATAATATTTAGGTCTAGGAAAGAAAGTTAGTGTTTTATCAGTTATCTATGGTGATCTATCAACCCACTCATCGAGGAATCCATTAGTTATAATAGTGAAAAATCCCTACAATAGTACCGGTGACTCCACTGGGGAAATTCATAAAATTTCTACTTTTTGGGTTGGCTTAGTTGGTTTATGAAAGGATCAAATTTAGATTTGATTGTTGGTGATATATTAGATCTTAGTAAACAACATGGTAGGAAATTTAGTGATATTTTCAGGCCTAATTTTTTATTTTTTGCATCTCTCAAAAAATAAAAATAGATGTCATAGTATGTTAAAGGCATTTTGATATCTAATTGTATGTCAATTTCCAATTCTCATGTATGTCTGGTGGAGTGTATGTCCTCTAGGACCTACATTATGTTGTCCTCTAAGACTCCATTTATGATATACAAGACCATAGACCTTCAACTAACCCTAGAACTGATATCATTAGACATAGACTCAATCCTAAGTCCAAATAAGGAGAAACAATAGAACACACTAATTCATCTACGAGTCAATCATGCAAACAAACCTTCTCACAAAGAAGTGCTATTTAGTGATGGAATCCAACATCGTAGGATTGATGTGCGAAGGGGAAGAGTTTCGGTGGGTGGGAAAGTTACATTGACAACCTGCTTAATGAATTAATGCCCTGGTGCAAGCTACCTTATCGAGCAATGGGAAACCCTCCAAGGAGTATGAGCGAGTCTAGCCAGCATCGATCCCAGGTAAAACAACACCTTCCCTATGTTGTCACCTTGGGTAGGAAGTATAAAATATTATGGACTCTATGGTACCACCTACTATACCAAAGCAGAGGGAGGACAGTCGACAGTCGACACCAAGACCAACAAAGCAAGGTTGATTACTCTGTCGGCCCTAATGCGACCTAGTGATTGACCCTTGTGTTAGAAGGGATTCCCAAATTTAGTGATATAGCAACTGGATTGCACTCCCTAACTCAAATATTTATGTTTTTTTAGCATATTTGGATATTTATTCTCACAATCTTATTCCAAAGTTCTACACCTAAGCTAAGATGGGTTTGAAGAGCCCTAGAAAATCTACTAGATAAATTTTAATTAGTGCTTGATTTTAGGTTGTTGTTACTCAAAGGAGTGGTCGTGAAATTGATGGAGTTTTGACTCGACTCTTTAAACCATGAAAGAGGAAAATGGAATGCAAGAATTTCAACTTCGATGAAAACTAGCTATGGGAAGGAGCAAGAGGTTTCAAGCAAAGAAATAATTTCTTGATTGATTACTATGTGGATCAATTAACAATATTGTGAGATGTCAATGAAAATAATTCACAAGAACTTAAACTTTATAGATTGAGAAGATTCAACAAAAGAAGAAGAGAATCGACAATTAGAATCATCTTTGGATCTAGAAATAGAAGAAATGTGCCAACCATATTGTTCCATGTGTTATCACATGAAATTTCCATCGGTCAATTTTCTCCTTACATTTTAATTTTTATCCTTTAGTATTTTTAAGTTTGTTTTTTATTTTCTCCTTATGGTTTTCTTAGGTTAACTCAAATAAATGAAGGTTGGATCTTGGCTCACACATTTGACCCACACCTATGGTTTATACCCTTGGTTCATTTCCTATGGTTTATACCCTTAGTTCATCACATGATTTGATAGCTATCACTATCATCCCCATGACACCACAATCCTGACATGTAACTACCTCCATTCATATGCTTGAAAACCCTTCACTATGTCCCTTTACCCATTAGGGAGTCAAATTAAATCCCTTCTAGTACGCTGCCAACTCACTAGTTGTTTTCGTAGTGCATATTTTGTACACCCTCCCTCTGTATCATCATTGCAATTATAAAGTTGATGTCATGTCATTTCCTTGTTTTCAGCATCCATGTTTTCAAAAGGAATAATCATGATTTGGTCATTAAAAATTTATAACTATGTATCAAAGTTTGACTTATGCTCCTAGCTCGGCACTGTAGAAAATTCTAGTCCAAACAACACTGCGGATTATGCTATAGACCAACCAATCGAGGTGAATTGAATATTGGGATGGTTTTGAGAAACTTCATGCCTTATGAAGATCATCAACAATCAAGCTATGGTTTCCATGTATTCTTTGAGCCTTCCGAGCTCTGTTGAATATCATCTAAGGTTTTGCTTAACTTTTTGTAGAACCTGGTGCTACAAATTGTGGTTTCCTCCACCTACCAACCCCTTTATCTCTATTTTCATAGATTTCTTAGCCATCTGCATATTTTCATCCTCCTCCACTGAAATTGAATCAAATTTTCTACCATATCTATTGTACCTATTTATTTCTTGACCATTGTTATCTACACTACAGAAACTGCTACCAAATTGTGCTACAAATCCCCTATTCCAGCGCTGCAAATTGTTTGTCAACCCAATATCATCATCTCTCTCAAATTTCTAGCATCATCTCTTTTACTTCACGGTGTCATTTTATATTTTCATTTCAAATTTTGATTCACAGTGAAGAGTTTACAAGCCTTTGCTTTTAAAATGATGATGACCCTGCATGGTGGTTTTATGTTAGCCTAAAACTTGACAGTGTTTCCTCCTTACATACCTTTTCTATAAATTGATTTTCTTCCTTTTCTAAGCCATCAAATTTTTCTTTCACTAGTTCATAATTAAATTGAAGGAAAACCCTGAAAGCTTAAATAAGGACCACTATTCAAAAACCTAAATAATTTTTTCCTTGTTTGGTTCCATAAACCTCTCATAACATTACAGTGTTTGGTCTCTTGTTTCTATCAATGGATACACCTCAACAGAAGAAGTTTCACAAGGGTGGGAGTGTATTCAAGACTGATCCTTCTAATATTCACTTGTGTTATGTTGAACCTATGATCAGGGAGGTCTTCCAAAGGGTTGGTCGCCTAACTTTCTGTCAGAATATGCAGAGGGGAAACCCTGAGGTAGCTAGGAAACTTTATTTAAACTTTGATGGCACTAAGACCAAGGTAGGAACTAGATGTATCTGAGGCCACCATTTAAGAAACCAATCAGATACCCAACACTGGTGAAAGGTGGTTCAACTCTATGACTCTGAATGCAACCTTTTCTAAAGATTTCCTTAAACCAGAACATCTGGGAGATAATTTTTCTAAGGGAGTACCTAGGAGCCACTTGGTTGAGGGTTTTGACAAAATGTTGAAGGTCATCCAGAGGTATTTTACATGTGAGGGAAGATTCAATATGATATACCAGTATCACATTAGTATTTTTCTACACTTCACAGGAAATGACTTAATGAACATCCCTTTCTATCTATTTAGGAGTATGGGAAAAATGGTTGATAGGGTCCAAGCCAAGTCCAAGGATGTGGAAACCAGTGTTTTTCAATCAAGGTTGATTAGGATGCTTGTAATGGAGGAACTAAATAAAATAAACATCACTTGGTAGAAATTCATTGCCTCTACTAATATACAACTAGATGTAGCCCCTACCCCTCAATCCAGAGTGCAGAGCCCTTTTCCAGCTAGTAGTGTTGCCCAAACAGAAACAAGAAAAAAGATAAAGGGAAAACACATTTCCAAAGATAAAGAGGTTCCTAAAGAAGTTGAAGAATAATAAATGGAATCTCATCACTCACCATAAAGGGAAATTTCACCTCAGCCTGCACATGAGCTAGAGGAAGTTCCCTCAGCCAAAACTTCATCCAAAAAGGGAAGAAAGTTACACTTTCCTTCACCTACTACAACAGTTGAGACTAGAGCTAGGATGTCATTCACCAAATCATCAGCCCATAAGGAATATGATGAAGTAGAAGTCATAACCAAAGCTCATGTCCAAAATAAAGATAAGGGTAAATGTGAAACTATTGAGAAGGTTGTTGAAGTCATAAACATCACCACTCCTCCTAATAACCCCACCTTCAAGAGATTGATCAGAAAACTCATGGATGCAAGGAAGGAAATTTCCCTCTTGAAGGGAGAAGGATTAGATGCAAGGAGTAAGATGAGTCAGCTCATGGATATGCATAAGGGAACTTTGGATCCATCTCAATTCACAGCAAGAATATTTCCTCCCTTTCATAGGAAGCTTAGAAACTTGTATAGGCAGAATAGAGACTTGAAGTACCAGAACAGAAAACTTAAAGAGGAGTTGCAGCCCTTCAAGGATGATCTAGCCCAAATAAATCTAAATGTATTATCCCAAGCTGCATTAGGGAGAAGTGTTTTTGTAACAAGGAGAAGTGACATATTAAGGAGATGAAGTGGAGAGGCTGGAAAACCTTATTTTTGATGATGATCAACTTTTCCATTTTGATGTTTTGAGGGAAGTGTCATAATTATACCTACTGGAGGAATCTATAGGATTTTACTCCTTCTGATAAGATTTTTTGGGTTTTTGGGCTCAAATTACATGACACAAGAAATTACAGAGCATTTTGTAGCGCTTGGCGCTACATAATCATCCTCATAGACATAATTGCAGATTCTCTACCAAAAGCGTTGTGGAATCACCTAGCCAGACACAAAGTGGCAGTTTGCTACGAAAATTGTTGCAAAACTGTTTACACAGGTGGGTGCTATGAAATTTGCTATTGAATGTGCTATGGAATCTGTTGTAGAACAATTTTACAGAGGTGGGCGCTACGAAACATGCTACCGAATGCGCTACAAAAACTGCTACAAACTGGTTGATACAGTCATCATTTTTGAATTTGCTTCCTCTTTTTAGATTTGATGGATTTGGAGGAAATCAATGGTTACCAGGTGGCAAATGGAGCTCAACACAAAGGCTTGGAGGACACATGGCACTGATGGATATGTTCCTAAGGAACAACAAATTATGTCATAATTATCTTGTTAGATTTGTTGCCAACATGCTCCATGTTTCTGGCAATCTGTTAGTTCCACTTGTACAGATGTTAGATTAGCAGATTTTTGTGGAGAATCCTAGGTTAGAGAGGCTAGCTCGCACTTCAAGATGTTTCTTATTGTTTAAACTATATATACAATAAGAGAATGCTATTTTGAGGTTTGAATGGCTGAGAAGAGACTCCCTATTGTAATGTTTTGATAAGAGCCATAATCTGGTTTTATGTATGAGATCTGAGATATTTTGATTAATAGAAGTCAACCTATTTTCATTATCTTGCTTCTTCTTACTCTAATTTCTCATTATTCGATAATCCTTATGAGATGTTATAGATGTGTTATAATGTATGTTTGATTATGATATTGGTGTAAATGTTTTCAGTGTTTTAAGGTTTAGTTCAAGAGGTTCTTGTGTCTGAGCTTTTTCTTCACCTAGCTGCTAGAAGACCTGATTCTTATAGAATACCTATTCATATTCCTCACCAAGTCTTTCATCTACTCACAATTATCTTTAAACCACTAACTAAAGTTAACAAAAACCCCATTTGCTTATGCATACTAGCCTAGGTTTTTGTGTTGAAACATTGTTATGTTGAGTTTTGTCCATTTGACATTCTTTCATAAATATACATTTACAAACCTATTTGATGGGTGTTGGGATTATCCTATTGCAATATGAGGGTGACTCTCAGTGCTAACATTCTTGGCACCATTTCTAGGGTACAGATTGAAAACATTTCCCTAGGATTGAACGATAAAGAAATATTGATTCTAAAGGTGCATTAGAAATCAATACATTGAATATTGCAACTTGCACCTGGTGACTCCATTGTTTCAGTTGTGGCTCCCAAAGGTAGACACTTGAGGTCTACTCCACATCTACCTCTGGAAACACCTAAAGTTGACCCAGAGAAAATTATCAAGAAAGGAAAATCTTCTCAAGAAGGCTTTTCAGCTATTGTACCAGGTACTTTTGGTTATTTTCATGATTCTACCTTTAATACACCAGTAGCTATTTCCATTTCTCCTCTTTTACCCTCTGTTGAAGTTTCTAGAAATTTGGATTTTGAAAATTTTCTTGTTGAATACTCTTCTTTTAGTCCCAAATTGAATGAAGAAAGTTTTGAAGTTCTTGCCTCTTCTGCTATTGTAAACTGGATTAGACTTGAGAGCTTAGAAGATTTTCCTACCTTGGGTTCTCCTACTCCTCCTTATATCAAAATTGATGTGACTAAAGAGGAGGAAACCTCATTTCCCTTGGAGCCTATACCATCTTCTTCAAGACTCGGCCTCTTCCTGTGAAAACTAAAATCTCTCCATCCAACCTCCCTCTTTTTCCCAAAACCAAAGCTACAGTTGTACCTCTCAAGACTCGATATCCCCCTTGTTCTCCTAGAATTCACAATCCAATGGCAGGTGCTAACCTTCCTAGAAATAGGCTGGATGCCATAGTGGCGACTAGGTATGCCCCTCTTGTGTTACCTTAGCCTATGAATTCTTTCCCAATTGGAGACTACCTTAAGTACATGCCCAAGTTCACATGGGAGGAAGAAATAATTGCGGAAGAACACCTTGCATCCTTTTATAGTTATGTAGACAATATTAATATTGAGAACGAAGATGTATGGATGAGGGTCTTTCTACAGAGCCTTGATGGTGAGTCTAGGAAATGGTTTAGGGTTTGACTCCTAGATATATTGCTGGAATTGAAGCCTTGGATGATGCTTTTCTAAGGCACTGGGGGGATAAAAAGGATTTCCTATATTACATTACAGAATTTGGGTCACCTAAGAGGAAAGAAGGAGAATATATTTCAAACTTCTCAAAGAGATTTAATAAAATGTACAACAAAATTTCCACTGAAATAAAGCCTATAGAAACTTTCTCCAAGATCACCTATGCCAATGCTTTGGACCCTGATTTTTTCCTCATGTTGAGAGAAAGAAGATCTACCTCTCTAGCTCATATGCAAGATGCATCCTTGGAGGTAGAATCTAACATATTGGAAGCTGACAAGCTTAGGGGGAAATCTAATAGAGACAGAAGAAAAAGTGGGGTTGAAGCTTCAACCTCTGATTCCCCTCAAGTTGATGAACTAACAAAATTGGTAAAATCACTTTCTACTGAAATGGAAAAGTTGAAAATTGAAGGAAAGTAGAATTATAGGAGCACACAGAATGTTGATAATAGAGGAAATTTTAGAATACCAAATAATGTCCCTCAGGTCCTTCAAATATATCAAAGAAATAGGGATAGGGATGATCAAAAATTCCAAGCCCCTCTCCAAAATAACCTTGTTGTTGATGAATAAAGAGAGGATGAAGAAATTGATATAGAAATCCATTTTCTTGGTGATACTTATGCATCCCCTCATTTAACCCAATATTCATATGAGGAGTCTCTCATGGACATCCAATTGAATGAATTGAGTAAAGGGGAAAAAACCAATGATAATTCAAACAAGTACAACCTAAGGTCAAAAAAAAAAAAGGGAAAACCTAACACTTCTGATCAACTCACTAAAATAGAAAATTCTTTTAAGACTGTGGCATCTAGTAGCTATTACACGTAAAAATTACTCAACTGGATAAGTGTCGCATATTCCTCTCAATTGTCATAAGTGTCACATCTTCCTTACAACTTTTGCAAGTGTCACAAGTTGTTCACAAGTGTCGAAGACATCATTCAAGCACACTTCCATAATGAAGACACTAAGGAGGCACTTAAAACATCTCATATACTTGGTTTGGAGAAGGAGAACTGGTTAACTGAAGTCAAGGAACTCTTGACACCTGAAAAGATCTCTAAATCAAAGGTTTTGAGGGTGAGCGCTCCCCTATACCAGCCCTAGGAGTGTTGGCGCCCCCCTACAAGGCTTCAGGGATCGTTATAATGCTCTCCTACCCTTCTGAAGGAGCGCTACTCACTTTTGGAGCACTGGTGCTTCCCTAAAGCTTCTCACAGAGTGCTACAACACTCTGATACCCCTTTTGTAGGAGCGTTGCCTAATCTGAGGCAGTAGTTGGCCCATTGAGGAGAATAAGGGGAGGATCTTTCAAGATTAGAAGGAAGTTGCATTCGAATTCTTGGTTTCATCAGGAGATCCCTGATCTAAGGAGGAGGTTCCCCAACTTGTTCTAAAGATAACTCAAGAGGTTAAGCTCCTCTTAACCTATATAAGCAAGTTCTATGATGGTGAAAAGAGGAGGAAGAATTGCTAGCATGAAACCTATGATCTCATAGGAAACACACAGTCAGCTAAAGGAGAGTGATCAGTGAAGATGTTGTTATCCAGGTTGTGGATTTTTCGAGAAAGGGTTAGACGAGGAGGACTCGCCGAAGCTGTCGCATTCGCATCTACGATTGTAAGCATTTCTATCATTATTCTCATTAATATGACACGCATGGCCTGTTTCTTTCTAGTTTGTGTATAATGTTACATGAACTTATCATTGATAGATAGATCTGTTTTCAAGATAATATCAATAGAGTAGGAAGCGGTCGTATCTTGTTTGTCCACAGGATTCAGCAAGGAG
>JASDQU010686125.1:20739-37280 GCA_032191745.1 Picea mariana | reverse complement strand
CCCCCATAATACGATCAGACCACCACAAATAGTTAAACCACGGAGGGTTAGTCCCCGTAGCTTACCCGAATGCAACCTCATGCATAACCCCTGTGTGAGAGGGGGATCCCAAGCAGACTTATACGATAACAGTATTCACTCTCCCTAACTCAGGATGCTAATGTTTGTTTTAGAAACTTTGGAGAGTTATGCTCACTGCCCTAATCCAAAGTACTACACCTATTCTACTGTTGGTGGAGGATTCTATCAAAGAAAAAGTTCTAGATGATTTTTAATTAACATTGATTTTAGTGGTTGTTCTTTACGCAAAAGGGGTGCATGGAAGTGAAACAAGTGGAATTAAGACTCTGACCTAAAGAGTGCATCAAGCATGATAAGCAATCATTTTCTTTCGATGAACATCTAGCTAAGGGAGAGAGAGAGTCCTTTCACTAACAAGCACAACTACGGAATGCCCTCAAACGATTCTTTTCTCAATCAAATTCTGATGTAATGCAAAACTTTTAAATGCCTTCTAATATGCTCAATCAATCATTAAGATATATTTACTGTTTGCGTATGGATGATGATCAATGAAATCACAATGCTTATCTTTGCTAATTATCTTCTCGGTACGAATGAAAACCAAACTAGCATAAGCAAGAGTAACAAAAACAATACACCCTTCGTATCAATCAAACAAAAAAATGAAAGAAAGGAAACAATCAAAGAGAAAACAAAATTGTAAACCCAAAAAGCAAAAATTGAAGAATAAGGACCTTGACTCAAAGCAAAATGAAGAGGTCTATAGGCCTTTGATGACCTTCACCAAGGTTTCTCACTCAGCTGATGAGGAGAGAAGAACAATGCATAAATCTCAAATTTCACTCAGCAGGGAAAACCTAATGAAAATAGTGAAGAAGGCTGTAAGATCCAATAAACAAGGTGTTTATCCTCCAAGAAGACAAATATCAAGGTAAAAAGGAAGAAAAATTGACTCTCAAGATCACTCAATAGAAAACACAGAGGCAGAAATCCAAAAAAATGCAACTTTGGAAGGTTTCTGGGCCAAAGGAGGCTGACGCTCTGTTGCCAAGGGCAAAGAGCATTATATCTCTCTGTGCAAAGACTCTAGAAGCGTTGGCGCTCTGTTAACACTGAGACAGGGGCGCCAGGGTCTAAAAGTTCCCGAAATGTCAAGAAAATTCAAAAATTGAAGTTCCAACTTGACAAGTATGCTGAGTATGGTGGGACAAGGAGCCAATAAGCTCATGAAACTAATCAAAGAGGGGTAAACCAGGTATGAAACAATCAAGGCACAGAACAAGGTCAATGAGGAGAAAAACCCAAACAAAAGGTTTTGAATTGAGGCTATCTCCCCAGTGGAGTCGTCAGTTTCTGTTGTAGGAAAATCTGCCTGCGGACAAGTAGATCGACCTCTAGAGCTTGACCTTAACCCTAGACAGAAAAGTGCTTAACGTGGACACTAAATTTCTTTCAAATCTATCTAAACTAATACATGAGAAGGAAGGATGATAGAAGTACCTATTATCGACGTTTGTCCCTGCACGCTCCGAGTTGCGCTCCAATATTTTGCTCCTCGCTGAGTTCTGCGGACAAAGCAAGATACAACTACTTCCTACTCTATTGATATTAGCTTGAAAACAGATCTATCATTAAATGATAAGTTCATGTAATATCAGACACAAACTAGAAAGAAACAGGCCAAGCGTGTCATATTAATGAGAATAACGACAGCAGTACTTACAACCGTAGATGCGAATGCGACAGCTTCGTTGAGTCCTCTTCGTCTAACCCTTGCCTGAAAGATCCAAGACCTGGATGACAGCAGCTTCACTGATCACTCTCCTTTGGCTGACTGTAAGTTTCCTCCAAGATCATAAGTTTCACATATTCAATTCTTCCCCTCAATTATCAGCTCCAGCACCACTTATGAGATCATAAGTTTGGTGTAATTCTCCCTTTTCAATCCTCACTTATGAGATCATAAGTTTGACATTCTCTATTTTGCAGCCCTCTTTCACCATTAGAAAGCTTGCTTATATAGCCTTGGAGAGGCTCAACAATCTTGAGATATCCTTGGGGAAGGTGAGGATTTTCCTCCTTCAGTTGAGGATCTACCCTAAGATCATGGATTGATCATGGATTCGAGCTCAACTGCCTTCTAAGAATGAAAAGATGCTTCTCCCATCCATCTCAACAGTTTAACAACTTCCCAGAATAGGTAGCGCTCCCTCAAAAGGTCCATCAGAGCGTTGTAGCGCTCCCTAGTAAGCTTTAGGGGACTCCAGCGCTCTCAAAATCTATAGCGCTCCCTCAAAAGGGCTAGGGGAGCGTTATAACGCTCCCTCACAGTGTAAGGGGAAGCGCTGGCGCTCCGAGATAGTGTAAGGGGGAGAGCTCCTCTCCAAAAACTCAGTTTTGAGGTGCTTTCATATGGAAAAAGGTTTTCAAGCCTATTGACTCATTTCTCCTCTTCCAAATCAGATGTTTGAGGTGTTTCAAGTGTCTTTCTCATGTCGTTATAGGCACAACATAGGCATCATGGAAATATGCTTCCCTGACACTTTACGACACTTGTGAGCAACATGCGACACTTGCGACATTGTGAGCAAAATGCGACACTTGCAACACTTGTAATGACGACACTTGCGACACTATCAAAGTGAGTAATTTTGATGTGTAACACAAAGACTCTCAAAAGCTTGTGTGGATTTATGGGCCTAACAGGGTATTATCACAAGTTTGTTAAGAATTATGGAAATATTTTAGTACCTCTCACTGCTCTCCTAAAAAAAAACTCTTTCACTTGGACTCCAGTCGCTGCTCAATCTTTCTAAACCTTGAAGATGGCCATGTGCACCACTTCGGTTCTAGCCCTTCCTGATTTCACAAAGACCTTTATATTGGAATGTGATTCCTTAGGGAAAGGCATCGGTGTTGTTCTTATGCAAGAGGGTCGACCTTTGGCCTTCCCCAGCAAGCAACTATCTGAAAGGAATCTGGAAAAACCCATCTATGAAAAGGAAATGTTGGTTATTCTGCATGTCATTGATCTGTGGCACTCTTATCTCTTGGGGCAATGTTTCCAAATTAAGACAAACCATCAAAGCCTCAATTACTTTCTGGAACAACACATTTCCTCCCCGAAGCAACAAAAATAGGTGATTAATCTCTTTAGATCTGATTATGAGATCATTTACAAGAAAGGAAAATACAATGTGGTGGCGAATGCACTGTCCCAAAAATATGAAGAAGAAGGATCCATTTTTTCTCTTTCCTTCATTGTACCAGATTGGCTCCAAGTTGTTCGCCAAGAATGGCTACAAGATCCCAAAAGTTCACATCTGATCCAGCAATTACAGACCAATGCTCCATCTCCCCCAGGGTACTCTTGGCTCCAAGATGAGCTTCGATACAAAGGCCATTTGTATTTAAGTAAACAATCAAAGCTTAAATCCATGGTACTTTTGGAGCTTCATGCTACACCCACAGCGGGGCACTCCGGGTTAACCAAAACCTATGATAGGGTCAAACGTTCTTTTTTCTGGGATGGTATGAAATAGGACATCCGTAATTTTGTCTTTGAATGTGATGTGTGTCAATGCAACAAGAGAGAAATAGTCAAATCTTCGAGCACACTATAACCACTTCCAATTCCACCTGCTATTTGGAAGGATATCTCTATGGAATTTATTACCAGCTTACCCAAATCGGGAAATAAATTAGTCATAATGGTGGTTGTGGATCGCCTTTCCAAGTATGCTCAAATCTGTGCTCATCATCACCCATTTACTGCATCTAGGGTGGCTCAAATTTTCATGGACCAGGTCTTCAATCTCCATGGCATGCCGCACTCAATTGTTTCTGATCATGACCCAACTTTCACAAGCAATTTTTGGCAAGAACTGTTCAAGCCACATGGCACCCAATTGCATCTTAGCATAGCTTATCATCCCCAAACTGATGGTCAAATGGAAGTTGTCAACAAGTGTTTGGAAACATATCTGAGATGTTTTTCCTCTGAAAATCAAAATTCGTGGGCTCAATGGTTACCCCTAGCTGAATGGTGGTACAACACTTCCTACCATACAGCTACACGCATGACTCCTTTTGAAGTGGTATATGGATAGAAGCCACCTTCAGTTCTCTCATACTTACCGAGTACCTCGAAGGTCCAGGTGGTTGACCAAAAACTTACAGTTTGAGAGGATATTCTCTGTACCCTCAAAGATAACTTGGTCATGGCACAGAATTGCATGAAGAAACAAGCAGATCAAGGTCGCTCTGAACATCAATTTGCAGAAGGGGATTAGGGGTTTCTGTGACTGCAACCATACAAGCAAACTTCCCTCCAGGTTGAGCATTGTCAGAAGCTAGTGACCAGATTTTATGGTCCTTATACAGTCCTCAAGCATGTGGCACAAGTCGCCTATCAGTTAGCTCTACCCAGTCATTCGAAGCTACATCCTATTTTTCATGTTTCATGCTTAAAGAAGGTGATTGGAACTAGGTGCCAAATTCAAACCAACCTTTCTGAGTTAGTTGAAGAAGGATCCATCTGGATACATCCAGAAGTGATTTTTTACCAGCGTGAGTGTCGCCTGCGTCAGAGAACTATCAAGGAAGTGCTATTCCATTGGAAAGATACAACTCCAGCATATGCCACTTGGAAACCAACTACCATTCTGCAGCAGTTTCCACATCTCAAGCCTTGAGGACAAGGTTGTTTTTAAGGGGGCAGACATGTTATGGTCCTAACCCACACATAGGTAGAGAAATATATTCGGATGTAATTAAGGTCAATATTAATAAGGCCTTTCAATAAAATAGAATAAGGCCGATGTAAGAAGACCTAATAGAAGCTTCCGCTTCTAGAAAGATATTCCTCTAGATTCTTCTCTTGATAGACATATTTAGTATAAATAAGGGTCGAGGGTATGAAAACCCTATCTTGGAGATTATTGTAGCAGAGCACTGCTCGATTGGAGGTTTCCCTCTTGAAGAGGCCCATGAACATTGCTTTTTGAATCAAAGTGTTATTTATGTTGTTGTTCTTATATCATTTCTATGTTATTGTGGAGCTTATGCTAGTTATATTACTGTTATTCTTCCATTTCTAGCATTTTATTTCTGTTATGCATACTTTTTATATCTGGTATATTACAGAGACAAGAAAACCCTAAGGCAGATCCAAAAACTAAGATTATGGAAGAACCTCCGAAAGAATCTGAGAAATTATTGCCACAGATGAGAGAAACCCTAAATGACCACCGACATATCATCTTATTAGAGATCTTCAAAGAAATAATGTGCATAGAAGCAAGAATAGGGGACTTCGACATTGACTTTGTTCTGGATGAGGAAACACAGGTCAATATTATGACAGAAAGAACTTGGGAAACTTTAGGAAAACCTGTTATGATTCCTTCATTGGGAGGAATAGGATTATTCAGAGGAAAAATGATAAACCCGTGTGGAAATCTCACTCGGACATCTATGAATGTTCATGGAACTTCGACAAAGGAATATTTTGAGATTGTTAAATTTATTGAGAACAACACCCCATTTTCTATATTACTCAGAAAACCTTGGATTGAACTAGATCAGACCAGAAGGAAAGAAGAAGAAGTCTTAGAGAACAAGAAGCAAGAGCTGAGAGATTTCATGACTAGGAGGATCGCACACTTGATTGAAGAACATGAGAACAGATCGAAGCTATTTAAAACTAAAGAATTGGATGTCAGAGTTGAAAGAACACCAGAGACTGAAGTACCTACCCTAGATAAAGAAGAAATATTTCCCGACTCTCAACAACGCGAAGTCACTATGCCAAGAGGAGATAAGAATCATAATGGAAAGAGGAATACAGATATGAAGCTCACTGGAAAGAAGGCTAGAAAGCTAAGTAAGAAGAAAGCCAAGATCGAAAAGTTATAGAAGGTTCCATAGGGAACTTCATAGAGGGAAAATTTGCAAAACTAGAACTTTGTCGAGATATCAGAACAACATCACATGGCACTTCGCCATGGCAAAGCAATATAGCCATTCAAAAAATTATAACCATTAGACCGATGCCCCGAATGGGTAGAAAGGAATTTATGGTAAGAAAGTTCTCCACCAAACCATTGGGACTGTGCCATAATGGATAGAACTGAGTTAATGAAGGCCTCTCACCCGTTGCAAGAGATTTTTTTCTAAGTTATCTATTTATTTTGTCAAGCCACACACCAAGAAAACTTTTTCCAACTATGATTATCTAAGCCCGCGGATTAGTTGATTTTGCACAGTGATCATCGTATTATTTCCTTCCATCCCGTTGCATTGAGCAGTTACTTTTCAAACCCGAGATATTCAATCACGAGCGTGTATGTCCGAAGAACTTAGCACAGTCGAAGAATCTGTGAAGGAGGTACTCATCAAGCTCATGACTGAAAGAGTAATGTCGATGTCTGTTGGTGTACAAGTGTCATCGACGAGAGGAGTGCAAGCCTCTTCATCAACTGCTCGTGGAGTCGAACCGTCCTGACCATCAGTAGAAAAGAGAACCAAGCACAAAGATGACCTAGAAAATGTGAATCTAATCCCGACCATATTGCTCGACTACATCCCACCTCTAGCCGGTGTGGTGAGTCGTGATAGTGTGCCAAGAGATTTTGAGTACACCATGGTTACTGCATACCTCCCGAAGGGGATACGCATAGTTCGAGCACAGTAGGACAAGATTGCCACATTGAAGTTCAACAACTTCAACCTCAAAGATCGAAACAACTATAGTATGCTCACCCCGTATAAATACTTGACCAGGGCGAAGGGGAAGAACTCAAAGATAATCCCCCAACCGTGGACTCTGAACCTCACACAATCCACCCTGTTAAATGTAATGAAAATCCCACACTTCGAAAGGCAACAGGAAGTTAATGCTTGTGTCAAGCTACTACTTTCATGTTACCATGGTGACTACTTATGGCTAGATCATCATATCATAGTCGATCCAATGTTGATCCAAAGGATCACTGGATTGAGTATGCAAGGACCCGACCCGCAGGAGTTCTATCCAGGACAAGGCATAGATCACACACTAGCACATAAGATCAAGGATACATACAAAGATGTTGAGAAGGGGAAGTGAGGCTACAAGGTAGCTTCCATCCAGAATGGCACAGTGTGCCTAGCATGCCAAATAATAGCTGGAAATCTAGTAAGGAAGAATAGACCCATGCAGGTCATAGACTTTGTCATTGGCCTCGCAGGGAATTGCGTGGAATGCCTACAGATGAATTGGTCGAAGTACCTAGTTAATCAGTTGGAACTAGACTGTCGCAAAACACAGGATCAGGGCTACGAGTTTCACTTTAGCTAGCTCCTGATCCTCATCACGTTTTTTGCTTGGGAGATGCTGGAAGGTGAAACCTTTCCTGGATATCAATTCGTTTGAGCCGCTTGCTGCGAAGTTCACCATGCTCTAGTACTCGAGTGATATGAGTAAATAGTGGCAGTCAAACACAATCTTCCACACATATTATCTCAAGATGAAGAGAGCCATTGAAGCTGAACCTCGCATGACTCCAAACACCCTACAGAGGTTCCAACCCCTGATGAAGTTCCACATAGATCAATACTTCATCTACATTACAGCGTGAGCCGATGAACATAAGGAACAACTTCAATCGTACTATAAACTCATGGAAGAGGACCTTGAAAAGATCACTAAAGACTGGTCAGTGAACCTCCTTATCCCCGCTAACCCTACAGAGATGTATGACCCTAAACTTGACAGCCTGGAGGATGCTCACAAAGAACAAGACACACCAAGAACCAGTAGAAGGAAGAATACTGAAGAGGTCCAAGACTTAAGTAGTGCTTCAGACAAGACTGCTTCAGTATCACCTGACTGAGGGGGTAATGATGAAGTAGAAGAGACAAATGGCAAAGAAACTGAACAGAATCAAGGTAAAGTAACACCGCCTAGAGAAGAGGCTGATCCCCTGAAGAGGATGAAGGTTTCTCCCCTGAAACCTTCTTCCTGGAATAAATCCATAGCCATCTTGACCAAGATGCAGACCGTACTCATTACTGATGATTTTGACTTCATCATAGTAGCTCTAAAAGATGCCTCGCAAAACACCATGGAGAAACAAGAAGCTAAGCAGGAGAAAATGTACGAAAGAATTGAGGTCAAACTCCAAGGGGTATAGCAGGACCTTCAGTCCAGCCACGCAGTATCCACTGTGCCCCTACCATTAGGGGAACCAGAGTTGGGAGATGAGCCAGCCCAACTCCCCAGATTAGCTGATGCGGTCGAAGCTCACCCTTGTCACGCAAAATAAGAAATAGAACAAGACACTCAGGCCTTGAATCAAGTACAAGGAGTTCTCATAGAACAACAGGGAGTTGCAGAAAAGGAGAAGGCTTCTCTCCAGGAAAAGTTTGAAGAAGAGAAAACACAGATGCAATAAGAACAAGAACAGTTGCTTGCCGAGAAAATCAAAGTAAAAGAAGTATTCAATAGAGAACTCCACTCTGTGACAGGCTTAGATCCCAAGGAAGAATACCGAGTCACACATCAAGTAGAGAAGCTCGCGAAAGCTATCTAGCAACTACAACAAAGAATAGTAGACTTAGAGCTCTACACAGTGCCCGACACTCCGTAGGATGTAAGGGATCAAAGAGAAGCAACTGCCCGGAGCGAAGTTGAGAGAATAAAGGCCCTTGCCATGGAATGAAAACAACTGAGTGATCACAATTCCCATATGTATGAGCGACTCACTGAGAATCTAGAATTGAAGACACTAGAGTCACAGCTCCAGGAAGCGAAGCAACAAGCAAAGACAATACAGGCGTAGTTGAATCCCTTGTCAGTTGTGGAAAGAATGAAGCGATCCCAGGAGCAGCGCACCACCCAATAGTAGATCCACACCATTCATAGAAGAGTTATGGAAGAAACTCAGAGGCTCCAACCCATAGAAGATGAGGCTTGCCAATTTTTCATAAATATCGAAGGCCGAGTAGAAGAACTGGAGCAAGTCATCACTGTAGTTGAACAACGCCTAGGGGGACCTGTCAATGAAGTTGTTATCCAAAATTTTGTTGAAAAGGAGGTTGTGGCATAGCAATAAGTTGAAGTAGCTTGAGACAAGATCAAGGCTTTTGAAACAAAGCTACCCAGATCAGAGTGACTCGGGATGAGTCACAGGGGAGTGTTGGGGCTTGTTGGCCCTTGACCAAGTATTGAGGATTCTTGGTCATGTTTGACCTATTTTTGTGACTTCGATAGGTTGTTGAAGGTGGAGCGCAAGATGAAGAAGATATCACAGGATCTCGACCCCTTTATAGGGATTTTTGGGTTTTGGGCTTATGTAACGGGTATGGGAATGTCGGCCCATGGGTTTACCCATGTATAGGCCTAATTTTGTAATGTATAAATAAGTAAGTTAGGTGATGTAAGAAGGGCCAATGTGCTAAGTTCTAGTGTTCACTCTATGTGATTGAAGGATTGTAAGTTCTTTGTGCATACTGTGTGAGGATTGCAAGGCTAAGTGCAAGTAACTGTAAGAGACTGTGTAAGGGATTGGTGTTGTATCCTAGCTCGAAGAAGGAGGATCTGGCGGAGTGCACATAGATCTCTTGTCTTCTACGAAGTAGGATTTTGATGCTATGTGCATGTAAGAATATTGACCAAGGATAATAAAGAAGAGAAGAGTTGGTGGATGTATCCTTAGGGTGGGGATGAACCACGTACATCCTGTGTTGTTATTCTTTATGTGATGTATTAATGTGTTTATGTGTTTACTTACTAAGTGCTTTGATATAGATAGATAGATCTGTTGATTCTTTGTGCTTAATAATGTATATGAATTCTAGATCTAACCTATGTGAATGTGCTTAGTGCTTGAATCTTCTAGATCTAATCTATCGCTTTATGCTAAGTGCTACTAGATGCTAGATCTAGACGAATACTGCGATGCTCTGTAATTAGGGTTTTATCTACGTAGTAGATACTAGTCAAATACTGATGAACTATAGCTGCTAAGTTCTCTATTAAGGTGTTACAATCACATATCTGTGTCCCAGCTAAGCTTGCAGACACTGGAGTCCTGCGACCACCCCTGCCTCTACCTCGGGTGAGACTTCATCTTCTTCGCAGGTGTTGCCGAAAGGGCTGGTGTTAGGGTTTTGTTGGTGCATTGTTGTAGCATTGAACCATGTGTCTGCCCTTGTGCCAACAATACTAATGTCTTCAAGTCTTATACACAATCCACCAAAGGTGCAAGTCTACATCGTGTGAATAAAGGAGTTGAGTTCGAACACAATGAGGCTTCATTTGATTACCGGTCATTGAGGTATCCCGTTAACAAATGTAAGACAACCTACCGATGATGAAAGTAGGTATCAAGGAACCAAGTACATTCTTACAAGTGTGAATAAAGGATTCGGGGTTGAACACTTAAAGAATCCATCGATCAGGAGAAATTGATGTATTCCTAACTATCAATGGCAAGAGAACCTGCCACTAATGACTGCAAGCCTCTAGGTACTCATAGGACTCTAGGTCTCATTTCTAGAATAGATGAGTTGAAGTTGATGGAAGGAAACTCACTAAAAGGAGAGAATTAAGGAATCTCTCATCATTCAACATGAGGTACAAAGCAGGAGCTTGATGTTTTGGAGGAAATTGAGCGAAGAACATGTTCATGAACCAATGACCCTATGCATCTTTCGCGTGTGCCAAGTTAAAGCAGTACACAAAAAAGACCCTCTGAATAGCAGCCAATGAGGAAAACTGCTGACAAAGGAGAGGAAACCACCAATAAGGATAATAGCATCTAAGACACTGCATGAATCCCAATGTATGAATATATGTCTTCTCGTCAAACACAAGGGAAACCACCCAGTCAACGACCAATGATGAAATGTCAATTGCTGGGTTCAAGGTTACCTACCAATGATGAAAGTAGGACTAGGGTGTGTAATAGGACTACAGCCTCATGTGATTCTGAGACAAACTGAGGGTATGGACAACATGCAAAGTCAATAGCTCTGAGGAATGGTCGACACAGGTTGATAAAATTCCTTTCAACAAGAGCATGAGACATATGGAAGAGACTGGCAGCATAGACTCAATGATGAAACCATGAGATGCAGGAGGCATCAATCAAACTCTCCATAGGGACTGGAAGAGTAACCAGTCAAGGGAGTAAACTCTTTGTAATGAGCTAAGCTTCCTAAGGCCATGCTAAAACCAAAATTATGATGACAAGTGGACTCAATAACTTTGTGCTCTGTTCAAAGGCAACACGACTGCTACCAATATAAGATAATACTCCCTTCCCACCCGTTTTTTTTTTGTTTTTTCATAGTCAAATGAATACTATGATACAAAGGAGGAAACGAGTGTCACAAGTAAGAAAAACTAGTTCCAGCAGTGGAACATACCTATTCTCAATGCAAGGAGGTGCATGTGGGAGATGGACACTCAGGAGAATGTTCCCTCCTGCGTATAGGGTGTCAATTTGCAAAGGATATAAACGAGGCTTTGCTTGGTTGAGGTTGCAAAATTGCTGAGGAAAACGATTTATAATGCAAAGAGAGAACCGGCTATAGGCTCAATACTGCAAGCAAGGGCATGAGATGCAATCATAACTTAATGCCAAAAAAAATTGTTTTCATAATCTTAGTCTACTTGGTTTGAAAAAGGGATAAACTTGTACCAAATAAACGTCCTTTCAAATCCAATTTACGAGTGTGAAAGGGACAAGTTGACTCGGAAATCTTTTCGCTTTTTGAAAATGAGTAAAAAAAGAGCTTAAATCAAACTCATCTAGGAGTCCACTAGGTATAGGTCAGCATGTTTATGAGTGAGAAATGAGGTTCAACATAAAGTCATGTATTAACTATATGGGACTCTCAGTCCTACAAAAAAAATCTCAGCATGGGCACCAAATGGCGTAGAGGATCTAACTAGGGTACCCATGTTTGGTAAGTCTTTACCATTTGATAACAACATGTCTTGTAGTAGATGGAGGGTTCTTTGTCGCTAAAAAATGGGTTCGTACCTAAGGCATATGAGTGACAGTTATAGGACAATGCAAGTATGCCTAATGGAATGGATACCTATCCTATATGTTGGGTAGAGAAAATACATGTATGTAGTTATGAACGGTCAACATAACACTAAAAACTACAAAAACCAACTCAATCCACTATTGTATTAGTCCATTAGGAGAAAATACGATCCAAAACTATGTAAAGTAGGTAAAAACTGCTATAAATAGTAACAAAAACCAAATTTTACTATGTCATTTGATCTTTTTACCCAAATAGTGAATTTTGGACCAAATTGCCTTTGATCTTCAACTGGTGATTGCGAGAGCTTTGAGTGACGAAATTAGAGACCGCCTGGACCAAGTAATTCCTCTTCTCCTCCTCTTCCTTTCTAGTGGATTACATTTTCTATTTAGGTTTCAAATTTTGAGTTATTTAAGGCACAAATTAGAGATTTAGGTGTATGCGGGCTAACATTCATCAGTTCACGTATAAGTGAGGTTATACACGGATGTGTAAAATACAGACTATGTATACTTATCCCTATACACGACTGTGAATGTTGCATCCCACGTACATGTCCATAAAAAAGTTTTTGATGGTTGCTAACTCAAAACGTGGTGCTTCTCTGGCAGGACGGTGTTAGAATGGAGGGAAAGGGAACATGAAGAGGTAGATGTTGTTGTGGAAAGAGATATGGGGGCCCAAATGGCCTTGAAAATATGTGGGTTGTACAAGTTTTGGGCACTCAAAGGGATGAGGGCCCAAGTGAGTTTGCTACAGTTGCTCGTGGATTACTGGGATCCAAACAGTGAGAGATTCAACCTTGATGGGAAACCATTAAGGATTGAAGTCGAGGATATATATTTCTTTGTGGGGTTGTCGTGTCCAGGTGAGATGGTGAACCTTAAATCCCAGGGAGCATGGAGGGTTATGAATCTATACGAGTACATAGACACTCACTATATAACAGGGATCAAGAAGGTTGGGAGTCAACTCCCCATCCAAGTGATAAACAATCTAAGCCTCAAGATTTTTGTCCTCGTTTTGACCTGGATCATAGGATCAGCTTCATTGCACTAGGCATCGAGGTCACTTATGTTCTACTCCATAGAGTTTTTGAGACCCACAGTGTACGATTGGTGCACCTCGCTACTGAATAATATGAAGAGCTAGTTGACAGAATGCAAACAGGGTGACAAGAGGAAATTTGGGTTTGCATCTATCTTGTGTATCTTTTTCTTTGAGCGGGTTCTAGGTTTGGGACCTAGAATTGAGATCATTCCTCAAGGACCTGGCGATATAGCCATGGCACGGTGGACTGAGGTGATGAGATGGCATGGGGGAGGTAGGGTCCCCACACCCTACAACGATGATTTATTTTACTGGTGGAGATGATAGTTCATTGCTCTAGATGACTACCCCTATGCAGGGATCGACTTTAGAGGGGACACTGACATGCCATTTCCATCGGGGACTACCTACGGGGACATAAGTACGTCAAAGTTTTTAAATATTTCATTTTTTTTATTTTTGTATAGGAAAATAAAAATATTTGTGGATGATGTTTGAGTACTAACTAGAAACATGTGTGATGCATACATAGGTCCATGATGGTTGGGCGGGCTTCCATGACATCATCAGAGGCACTAGGAAGATGAGGTGGTGGGAGGAGAAGTAGAGAGAGTCCTTAAAAATGTGCAGGGCAACCTGTCTCATTTGACACATAGGATTTTGATGGTTCAGGTAGAGGATCTGTTGGAGGCCATGCAGTGGTAGGTGGTTAGCATGCTTAGAGATTGGGTGTGATTCTTTTGGCATCTCGCAAACACTATATTTTGTTATCATGACACACATCCGGTGCCACAGGCGTAGATGTCATGGATTTTGTATTATCGACTATATATGTGTATTGAGGGTGTTGGCCCCAATTTTGTACTATAAACATCATATTTTTTGAAATATATATAAAACATGGTTCCTTGGATTTAATTATATTACAATGTGTACATTGATGATAATGTTTTCTTTGCTTTAGTTATGTGACAAATTCCAATCTAAAAGGAAATTATCATAAGCATCAGATACATAATTAGAACTCCTAGGTATGTGATGATAAGTAATAAAATCAAACTGTCGTTCTAAAAATGCGTACCCAAAGGAATCGTCAGAGTAACGTAGGGTTGTGCACATGGTAACTATTGTTCAAATGACATACTACTAACTGGGAATCCAGGAGAATCTCCAAAGAGAGAATACCATGTGAAATGGAATCGTGCAAAAGTTCTATAATGAAGCTATATCCGGCCACATTATTCATGGATGGCCCTAGGCATAGACCACCTGAAGACACCAATAGACCCTCGGGTGAGTAAACCACCCAAGAAGAGGAAGCCAAGTTCTATGTATGATGACTGGCTCCGTTTGTGAATCCTAAGTAGACCGAAGACTCAGTTGACATCTGCCAACCAAAGGAAAACTCGATAAGAAAGTTGAAGATTAGAAAGAAAGGGAAAATATATATACACTAAATTACATTAGTATACAAAGAGTTACGCCCAAGCTTGGGCTCAAGTGTAATATATTTTCAAGTAGATCCCCTTCCTAGGCTCGGCCAACATGTTCCCTTCATAGTCTTCTAATTCATAGGCTCCTTTTTCTAAGACACATCGCACGATATAGGGACTGTGCCACATGGGTTTGAACTTGCCTTCCCCCAACGGTTCTTTGGATTGATCATATAAAAGGACCAATTCACCCTAATTATACAACCGAGGAAAAAAATACTTATCATATTGGACCTTGACATGTCTTTTATTCTCCTCGATAGTCGTAGAGGCATCTCGACGTTGCTTGTCAAGGCTCTCTAGGTGTACGAGGTGTCGCTCAAGATTGGGAGTGTCAGGGAGGAGCATGACTGCCAATATAAGAGAAGGGATTTTTCATTAAATAATTAAGATAGACTCCACACCTGTACTAACTAGAAAGGATAAAATCCAGCGACACTATTCACTAAGGTTCGGTATGCCCAAAGTGTGGGATATAGCATAATATGCTAGTCATATTTTTTTGGCTGACAGTTTTCTGGAAAATGGTCTTGAGAGACTTGTTGATAGCCTCTAATTGTACACTTTTCTGGCACAGGGGAAGACCCAGGGTTCAACGCTTAACAACGCACCAACAAAACCCCAACTACTGACCCTTTTGGCAACACCTGTGAAGTAGACGAAGTCTCACCCGAGGTAGAATCAAGGGGGGTTACAGGATGCAAGTGTCTATAACCAAGCCGAGACATAGATATGTGATAATAACACTTCGTGGAATGTTTTGTTAATGCTTAGGAAGTGACATGCATTATTTTATTCACCTTATTAACATCACAAAACATAATCTAAGATAGATCTAGTGCAGTAATAACAAAATATTATGCACCTTAAGAACTTAGCACTTAGCACTGTGGATCAGATCTAGCATTTTAACATAAGTCACGCCTTTAAGAAACACATACATATTCATTACACATATAATCTAAGCACTAAGAAAAACATAACATAGATAAAATTTCACAAAGAAAACCATGAGACACTAGATATACGTGGTTCACCCCACTGTGGGGCTACATCCACCAATCGCTTCACCTCTTTTATTATGTGCTTGAATCTTACATTCATTCACTCCTATGCACTAAGCCACAGAGTCGAGCTTCGCACTAGACATGAGATCTGCCCACTGAGCACCAGATCCTCCTTCCAAATCCAGGTCAAATGCACAGAGCCAAAACCCTATATCATAGTACTTGCACCCTCTATAGAATCATAACCACATACATACATTCCTTTGCACAAAGAAACTCTGTTCACACAGAACTAGACTTACTTTACTTTCTAGCTTGACTGCTTTCTTTTCCTCTTTTACAATACATTTTTCTTTATTTATATCTTACAAACCCTTAAAATATGGCCTAAACATGGGAAAAACCCATGGGCTGACATCCCATAAACCCATTACAAAAACCCTAAAGGACCCTTTATTGGGTCCCCCTAACCCTCAAAATTGGTGAGATCCATGAGCTCAGCTCTTCCTAGGTGCTCCTTCTTCAAACATCATGTCGAAGTCCAAAATTGGGCCAAATATGACCAAGGTTTCCTCAAAACTTGTTCGATGGCCAACATGCCCCCAACACTCACCTGTGACTCGTCTTGAGTCACTCAGGTTCGGACAATACTGCTTCAAAAGCCTTGAGCTTAAATCGAGATGACTCAACTTGTTGCTTCGCCTGAGCCTCCTCTCAGTGATCTCCTGGCCTGTCTTCTCTGTAATAGGCCCTCCCAGGCATTTTTCTATTGCTACAACCACTTGATCTAGTTGTGAGCCCTTTTCATCAATTTCTTCAAACACCTTGCAAGCTTTGTCTTGCACAGGTTGCAAATTCTATGTGACTTCCATTGCCTTACCCTGGAGGGTAGTGATCTTATGTTGTACTGCACAGTGCTCCT
>JASDQU010686125.1:833-20644 GCA_032191745.1 Picea mariana | reverse complement strand
CCCCCATAATACGATCAGACCACCACAAATAGTTAAACCACGGAGGGTTAGTCCCCGTAGCTTACCCGAATGCAACCTCATGCATAACCCCTGTGTGAGAGGGGGATCCCAAGCAGACTTATACGATAACAGTATTCACTCTCCCTAACTCAGGATGCTAATGTTTGTTTTAGAAACTTTGGAGAGTTATGCTCACTGCCCTAATCCAAAGTACTACACCTATTCTACTGTTGGTGGAGGATTCTATCAAAGAAAAAGTTCTAGATGATTTTTAATTAACATTGATTTTAGTGGTTGTTCTTTACGCAAAAGGGGTGCATGGAAGTGAAACAAGTGGAATTAAGACTCTGACCTAAAGAGTGCATCAAGCATGATAAGCAATCATTTTCTTTCGATGAACATCTAGCTAAGGGAGAGAGAGAGTCCTTTCACTAACAAGCACAACTACGGAATGCCCTCAAACGATTCTTTTCTCAATCAAATTCTGATGTAATGCAAAACTTTTAAATGCCTTCTAATATGCTCAATCAATCATTAAGATATATTTACTGTTTGCGTATGGATGATGATCAATGAAATCACAATGCTTATCTTTGCTAATTATCTTCTCGGTACGAATGAAAACCAAACTAGCATAAGCAAGAGTAACAAAAACAATACACCCTTCGTATCAATCAAACAAAAAAATGAAAGAAAGGAAACAATCAAAGAGAAAACAAAATTGTAAACCCAAAAAGCAAAAATTGAAGAATAAGGACCTTGACTCAAAGCAAAATGAAGAGGTCTATAGGCCTTTGATGACCTTCACCAAGGTTTCTCACTCAGCTGATGAGGAGAGAAGAACAATGCATAAATCTCAAATTTCACTCAGCAGGGAAAACCTAATGAAAATAGTGAAGAAGGCTGTAAGATCCAATAAACAAGGTGTTTATCCTCCAAGAAGACAAATATCAAGGTAAAAAGGAAGAAAAATTGACTCTCAAGATCACTCAATAGAAAACACAGAGGCAGAAATCCAAAAAAATGCAACTTTGGAAGGTTTCTGGGCCAAAGGAGGCTGACGCTCTGTTGCCAAGGGCAAAGAGCATTATATCTCTCTGTGCAAAGACTCTAGAAGCGTTGGCGCTCTGTTAACACTGAGACAGGGGCGCCAGGGTCTAAAAGTTCCCGAAATGTCAAGAAAATTCAAAAATTGAAGTTCCAACTTGACAAGTATGCTGAGTATGGTGGGACAAGGAGCCAATAAGCTCATGAAACTAATCAAAGAGGGGTAAACCAGGTATGAAACAATCAAGGCACAGAACAAGGTCAATGAGGAGAAAAACCCAAACAAAAGGTTTTGAATTGAGGCTATCTCCCCAGTGGAGTCGTCAGTTTCTGTTGTAGGAAAATCTGCCTGCGGACAAGTAGATCGACCTCTAGAGCTTGACCTTAACCCTAGACAGAAAAGTGCTTAACGTGGACACTAAATTTCTTTCAAATCTATCTAAACTAATACATGAGAAGGAAGGATGATAGAAGTACCTATTATCGACGTTTGTCCCTGCACGCTCCGAGTTGCGCTCCAATATTTTGCTCCTCGCTGAGTTCTGCGGACAAAGCAAGATACAACTACTTCCTACTCTATTGATATTAGCTTGAAAACAGATCTATCATTAAATGATAAGTTCATGTAATATCAGACACAAACTAGAAAGAAACAGGCCAAGCGTGTCATATTAATGAGAATAACGACAGCAGTACTTACAACCGTAGATGCGAATGCGACAGCTTCGTTGAGTCCTCTTCGTCTAACCCTTGCCTGAAAGATCCAAGACCTGGATGACAGCAGCTTCACTGATCACTCTCCTTTGGCTGACTGTAAGTTTCCTCCAAGATCATAAGTTTCACATATTCAATTCTTCCCCTCAATTATCAGCTCCAGCACCACTTATGAGATCATAAGTTTGGTGTAATTCTCCCTTTTCAATCCTCACTTATGAGATCATAAGTTTGACATTCTCTATTTTGCAGCCCTCTTTCACCATTAGAAAGCTTGCTTATATAGCCTTGGAGAGGCTCAACAATCTTGAGATATCCTTGGGGAAGGTGAGGATTTTCCTCCTTCAGTTGAGGATCTACCCTAAGATCATGGATTGATCATGGATTCGAGCTCAACTGCCTTCTAAGAATGAAAAGATGCTTCTCCCATCCATCTCAACAGTTTAACAACTTCCCAGAATAGGTAGCGCTCCCTCAAAAGGTCCATCAGAGCGTTGTAGCGCTCCCTAGTAAGCTTTAGGGGACTCCAGCGCTCTCAAAATCTATAGCGCTCCCTCAAAAGGGCTAGGGGAGCGTTATAACGCTCCCTCACAGTGTAAGGGGAAGCGCTGGCGCTCCGAGATAGTGTAAGGGGGAGAGCTCCTCTCCAAAAACTCAGTTTTGAGGTGCTTTCATATGGAAAAAGGTTTTCAAGCCTATTGACTCATTTCTCCTCTTCCAAATCAGATGTTTGAGGTGTTTCAAGTGTCTTTCTCATGTCGTTATAGGCACAACATAGGCATCATGGAAATATGCTTCCCTGACACTTTACGACACTTGTGAGCAACATGCGACACTTGCGACATTGTGAGCAAAATGCGACACTTGCAACACTTGTAATGACGACACTTGCGACACTATCAAAGTGAGTAATTTTGATGTGTAACACAAAGACTCTCAAAAGCTTGTGTGGATTTATGGGCCTAACAGGGTATTATCACAAGTTTGTTAAGAATTATGGAAATATTTTAGTACCTCTCACTGCTCTCCTAAAAAAAAACTCTTTCACTTGGACTCCAGTCGCTGCTCAATCTTTCTAAACCTTGAAGATGGCCATGTGCACCACTTCGGTTCTAGCCCTTCCTGATTTCACAAAGACCTTTATATTGGAATGTGATTCCTTAGGGAAAGGCATCGGTGTTGTTCTTATGCAAGAGGGTCGACCTTTGGCCTTCCCCAGCAAGCAACTATCTGAAAGGAATCTGGAAAAACCCATCTATGAAAAGGAAATGTTGGTTATTCTGCATGTCATTGATCTGTGGCACTCTTATCTCTTGGGGCAATGTTTCCAAATTAAGACAAACCATCAAAGCCTCAATTACTTTCTGGAACAACACATTTCCTCCCCGAAGCAACAAAAATAGGTGATTAATCTCTTTAGATCTGATTATGAGATCATTTACAAGAAAGGAAAATACAATGTGGTGGCGAATGCACTGTCCCAAAAATATGAAGAAGAAGGATCCATTTTTTCTCTTTCCTTCATTGTACCAGATTGGCTCCAAGTTGTTCGCCAAGAATGGCTACAAGATCCCAAAAGTTCACATCTGATCCAGCAATTACAGACCAATGCTCCATCTCCCCCAGGGTACTCTTGGCTCCAAGATGAGCTTCGATACAAAGGCCATTTGTATTTAAGTAAACAATCAAAGCTTAAATCCATGGTACTTTTGGAGCTTCATGCTACACCCACAGCGGGGCACTCCGGGTTAACCAAAACCTATGATAGGGTCAAACGTTCTTTTTTCTGGGATGGTATGAAATAGGACATCCGTAATTTTGTCTTTGAATGTGATGTGTGTCAATGCAACAAGAGAGAAATAGTCAAATCTTCGAGCACACTATAACCACTTCCAATTCCACCTGCTATTTGGAAGGATATCTCTATGGAATTTATTACCAGCTTACCCAAATCGGGAAATAAATTAGTCATAATGGTGGTTGTGGATCGCCTTTCCAAGTATGCTCAAATCTGTGCTCATCATCACCCATTTACTGCATCTAGGGTGGCTCAAATTTTCATGGACCAGGTCTTCAATCTCCATGGCATGCCGCACTCAATTGTTTCTGATCATGACCCAACTTTCACAAGCAATTTTTGGCAAGAACTGTTCAAGCCACATGGCACCCAATTGCATCTTAGCATAGCTTATCATCCCCAAACTGATGGTCAAATGGAAGTTGTCAACAAGTGTTTGGAAACATATCTGAGATGTTTTTCCTCTGAAAATCAAAATTCGTGGGCTCAATGGTTACCCCTAGCTGAATGGTGGTACAACACTTCCTACCATACAGCTACACGCATGACTCCTTTTGAAGTGGTATATGGATAGAAGCCACCTTCAGTTCTCTCATACTTACCGAGTACCTCGAAGGTCCAGGTGGTTGACCAAAAACTTACAGTTTGAGAGGATATTCTCTGTACCCTCAAAGATAACTTGGTCATGGCACAGAATTGCATGAAGAAACAAGCAGATCAAGGTCGCTCTGAACATCAATTTGCAGAAGGGGATTAGGGGTTTCTGTGACTGCAACCATACAAGCAAACTTCCCTCCAGGTTGAGCATTGTCAGAAGCTAGTGACCAGATTTTATGGTCCTTATACAGTCCTCAAGCATGTGGCACAAGTCGCCTATCAGTTAGCTCTACCCAGTCATTCGAAGCTACATCCTATTTTTCATGTTTCATGCTTAAAGAAGGTGATTGGAACTAGGTGCCAAATTCAAACCAACCTTTCTGAGTTAGTTGAAGAAGGATCCATCTGGATACATCCAGAAGTGATTTTTTACCAGCGTGAGTGTCGCCTGCGTCAGAGAACTATCAAGGAAGTGCTATTCCATTGGAAAGATACAACTCCAGCATATGCCACTTGGAAACCAACTACCATTCTGCAGCAGTTTCCACATCTCAAGCCTTGAGGACAAGGTTGTTTTTAAGGGGGCAGACATGTTATGGTCCTAACCCACACATAGGTAGAGAAATATATTCGGATGTAATTAAGGTCAATATTAATAAGGCCTTTCAATAAAATAGAATAAGGCCGATGTAAGAAGACCTAATAGAAGCTTCCGCTTCTAGAAAGATATTCCTCTAGATTCTTCTCTTGATAGACATATTTAGTATAAATAAGGGTCGAGGGTATGAAAACCCTATCTTGGAGATTATTGTAGCAGAGCACTGCTCGATTGGAGGTTTCCCTCTTGAAGAGGCCCATGAACATTGCTTTTTGAATCAAAGTGTTATTTATGTTGTTGTTCTTATATCATTTCTATGTTATTGTGGAGCTTATGCTAGTTATATTACTGTTATTCTTCCATTTCTAGCATTTTATTTCTGTTATGCATACTTTTTATATCTGGTATATTACAGAGACAAGAAAACCCTAAGGCAGATCCAAAAACTAAGATTATGGAAGAACCTCCGAAAGAATCTGAGAAATTATTGCCACAGATGAGAGAAACCCTAAATGACCACCGACATATCATCTTATTAGAGATCTTCAAAGAAATAATGTGCATAGAAGCAAGAATAGGGGACTTCGACATTGACTTTGTTCTGGATGAGGAAACACAGGTCAATATTATGACAGAAAGAACTTGGGAAACTTTAGGAAAACCTGTTATGATTCCTTCATTGGGAGGAATAGGATTATTCAGAGGAAAAATGATAAACCCGTGTGGAAATCTCACTCGGACATCTATGAATGTTCATGGAACTTCGACAAAGGAATATTTTGAGATTGTTAAATTTATTGAGAACAACACCCCATTTTCTATATTACTCAGAAAACCTTGGATTGAACTAGATCAGACCAGAAGGAAAGAAGAAGAAGTCTTAGAGAACAAGAAGCAAGAGCTGAGAGATTTCATGACTAGGAGGATCGCACACTTGATTGAAGAACATGAGAACAGATCGAAGCTATTTAAAACTAAAGAATTGGATGTCAGAGTTGAAAGAACACCAGAGACTGAAGTACCTACCCTAGATAAAGAAGAAATATTTCCCGACTCTCAACAACGCGAAGTCACTATGCCAAGAGGAGATAAGAATCATAATGGAAAGAGGAATACAGATATGAAGCTCACTGGAAAGAAGGCTAGAAAGCTAAGTAAGAAGAAAGCCAAGATCGAAAAGTTATAGAAGGTTCCATAGGGAACTTCATAGAGGGAAAATTTGCAAAACTAGAACTTTGTCGAGATATCAGAACAACATCACATGGCACTTCGCCATGGCAAAGCAATATAGCCATTCAAAAAATTATAACCATTAGACCGATGCCCCGAATGGGTAGAAAGGAATTTATGGTAAGAAAGTTCTCCACCAAACCATTGGGACTGTGCCATAATGGATAGAACTGAGTTAATGAAGGCCTCTCACCCGTTGCAAGAGATTTTTTTCTAAGTTATCTATTTATTTTGTCAAGCCACACACCAAGAAAACTTTTTCCAACTATGATTATCTAAGCCCGCGGATTAGTTGATTTTGCACAGTGATCATCGTATTATTTCCTTCCATCCCGTTGCATTGAGCAGTTACTTTTCAAACCCGAGATATTCAATCACGAGCGTGTATGTCCGAAGAACTTAGCACAGTCGAAGAATCTGTGAAGGAGGTACTCATCAAGCTCATGACTGAAAGAGTAATGTCGATGTCTGTTGGTGTACAAGTGTCATCGACGAGAGGAGTGCAAGCCTCTTCATCAACTGCTCGTGGAGTCGAACCGTCCTGACCATCAGTAGAAAAGAGAACCAAGCACAAAGATGACCTAGAAAATGTGAATCTAATCCCGACCATATTGCTCGACTACATCCCACCTCTAGCCGGTGTGGTGAGTCGTGATAGTGTGCCAAGAGATTTTGAGTACACCATGGTTACTGCATACCTCCCGAAGGGGATACGCATAGTTCGAGCACAGTAGGACAAGATTGCCACATTGAAGTTCAACAACTTCAACCTCAAAGATCGAAACAACTATAGTATGCTCACCCCGTATAAATACTTGACCAGGGCGAAGGGGAAGAACTCAAAGATAATCCCCCAACCGTGGACTCTGAACCTCACACAATCCACCCTGTTAAATGTAATGAAAATCCCACACTTCGAAAGGCAACAGGAAGTTAATGCTTGTGTCAAGCTACTACTTTCATGTTACCATGGTGACTACTTATGGCTAGATCATCATATCATAGTCGATCCAATGTTGATCCAAAGGATCACTGGATTGAGTATGCAAGGACCCGACCCGCAGGAGTTCTATCCAGGACAAGGCATAGATCACACACTAGCACATAAGATCAAGGATACATACAAAGATGTTGAGAAGGGGAAGTGAGGCTACAAGGTAGCTTCCATCCAGAATGGCACAGTGTGCCTAGCATGCCAAATAATAGCTGGAAATCTAGTAAGGAAGAATAGACCCATGCAGGTCATAGACTTTGTCATTGGCCTCGCAGGGAATTGCGTGGAATGCCTACAGATGAATTGGTCGAAGTACCTAGTTAATCAGTTGGAACTAGACTGTCGCAAAACACAGGATCAGGGCTACGAGTTTCACTTTAGCTAGCTCCTGATCCTCATCACGTTTTTTGCTTGGGAGATGCTGGAAGGTGAAACCTTTCCTGGATATCAATTCGTTTGAGCCGCTTGCTGCGAAGTTCACCATGCTCTAGTACTCGAGTGATATGAGTAAATAGTGGCAGTCAAACACAATCTTCCACACATATTATCTCAAGATGAAGAGAGCCATTGAAGCTGAACCTCGCATGACTCCAAACACCCTACAGAGGTTCCAACCCCTGATGAAGTTCCACATAGATCAATACTTCATCTACATTACAGCGTGAGCCGATGAACATAAGGAACAACTTCAATCGTACTATAAACTCATGGAAGAGGACCTTGAAAAGATCACTAAAGACTGGTCAGTGAACCTCCTTATCCCCGCTAACCCTACAGAGATGTATGACCCTAAACTTGACAGCCTGGAGGATGCTCACAAAGAACAAGACACACCAAGAACCAGTAGAAGGAAGAATACTGAAGAGGTCCAAGACTTAAGTAGTGCTTCAGACAAGACTGCTTCAGTATCACCTGACTGAGGGGGTAATGATGAAGTAGAAGAGACAAATGGCAAAGAAACTGAACAGAATCAAGGTAAAGTAACACCGCCTAGAGAAGAGGCTGATCCCCTGAAGAGGATGAAGGTTTCTCCCCTGAAACCTTCTTCCTGGAATAAATCCATAGCCATCTTGACCAAGATGCAGACCGTACTCATTACTGATGATTTTGACTTCATCATAGTAGCTCTAAAAGATGCCTCGCAAAACACCATGGAGAAACAAGAAGCTAAGCAGGAGAAAATGTACGAAAGAATTGAGGTCAAACTCCAAGGGGTATAGCAGGACCTTCAGTCCAGCCACGCAGTATCCACTGTGCCCCTACCATTAGGGGAACCAGAGTTGGGAGATGAGCCAGCCCAACTCCCCAGATTAGCTGATGCGGTCGAAGCTCACCCTTGTCACGCAAAATAAGAAATAGAACAAGACACTCAGGCCTTGAATCAAGTACAAGGAGTTCTCATAGAACAACAGGGAGTTGCAGAAAAGGAGAAGGCTTCTCTCCAGGAAAAGTTTGAAGAAGAGAAAACACAGATGCAATAAGAACAAGAACAGTTGCTTGCCGAGAAAATCAAAGTAAAAGAAGTATTCAATAGAGAACTCCACTCTGTGACAGGCTTAGATCCCAAGGAAGAATACCGAGTCACACATCAAGTAGAGAAGCTCGCGAAAGCTATCTAGCAACTACAACAAAGAATAGTAGACTTAGAGCTCTACACAGTGCCCGACACTCCGTAGGATGTAAGGGATCAAAGAGAAGCAACTGCCCGGAGCGAAGTTGAGAGAATAAAGGCCCTTGCCATGGAATGAAAACAACTGAGTGATCACAATTCCCATATGTATGAGCGACTCACTGAGAATCTAGAATTGAAGACACTAGAGTCACAGCTCCAGGAAGCGAAGCAACAAGCAAAGACAATACAGGCGTAGTTGAATCCCTTGTCAGTTGTGGAAAGAATGAAGCGATCCCAGGAGCAGCGCACCACCCAATAGTAGATCCACACCATTCATAGAAGAGTTATGGAAGAAACTCAGAGGCTCCAACCCATAGAAGATGAGGCTTGCCAATTTTTCATAAATATCGAAGGCCGAGTAGAAGAACTGGAGCAAGTCATCACTGTAGTTGAACAACGCCTAGGGGGACCTGTCAATGAAGTTGTTATCCAAAATTTTGTTGAAAAGGAGGTTGTGGCATAGCAATAAGTTGAAGTAGCTTGAGACAAGATCAAGGCTTTTGAAACAAAGCTACCCAGATCAGAGTGACTCGGGATGAGTCACAGGGGAGTGTTGGGGCTTGTTGGCCCTTGACCAAGTATTGAGGATTCTTGGTCATGTTTGACCTATTTTTGTGACTTCGATAGGTTGTTGAAGGTGGAGCGCAAGATGAAGAAGATATCACAGGATCTCGACCCCTTTATAGGGATTTTTGGGTTTTGGGCTTATGTAACGGGTATGGGAATGTCGGCCCATGGGTTTACCCATGTATAGGCCTAATTTTGTAATGTATAAATAAGTAAGTTAGGTGATGTAAGAAGGGCCAATGTGCTAAGTTCTAGTGTTCACTCTATGTGATTGAAGGATTGTAAGTTCTTTGTGCATACTGTGTGAGGATTGCAAGGCTAAGTGCAAGTAACTGTAAGAGACTGTGTAAGGGATTGGTGTTGTATCCTAGCTCGAAGAAGGAGGATCTGGCGGAGTGCACATAGATCTCTTGTCTTCTACGAAGTAGGATTTTGATGCTATGTGCATGTAAGAATATTGACCAAGGATAATAAAGAAGAGAAGAGTTGGTGGATGTATCCTTAGGGTGGGGATGAACCACGTACATCCTGTGTTGTTATTCTTTATGTGATGTATTAATGTGTTTATGTGTTTACTTACTAAGTGCTTTGATATAGATAGATAGATCTGTTGATTCTTTGTGCTTAATAATGTATATGAATTCTAGATCTAACCTATGTGAATGTGCTTAGTGCTTGAATCTTCTAGATCTAATCTATCGCTTTATGCTAAGTGCTACTAGATGCTAGATCTAGACGAATACTGCGATGCTCTGTAATTAGGGTTTTATCTACGTAGTAGATACTAGTCAAATACTGATGAACTATAGCTGCTAAGTTCTCTATTAAGGTGTTACAATCACATATCTGTGTCCCAGCTAAGCTTGCAGACACTGGAGTCCTGCGACCACCCCTGCCTCTACCTCGGGTGAGACTTCATCTTCTTCGCAGGTGTTGCCGAAAGGGCTGGTGTTAGGGTTTTGTTGGTGCATTGTTGTAGCATTGAACCATGTGTCTGCCCTTGTGCCAACAATACTAATGTCTTCAAGTCTTATACACAATCCACCAAAGGTGCAAGTCTACATCGTGTGAATAAAGGAGTTGAGTTCGAACACAATGAGGCTTCATTTGATTACCGGTCATTGAGGTATCCCGTTAACAAATGTAAGACAACCTACCGATGATGAAAGTAGGTATCAAGGAACCAAGTACATTCTTACAAGTGTGAATAAAGGATTCGGGGTTGAACACTTAAAGAATCCATCGATCAGGAGAAATTGATGTATTCCTAACTATCAATGGCAAGAGAACCTGCCACTAATGACTGCAAGCCTCTAGGTACTCATAGGACTCTAGGTCTCATTTCTAGAATAGATGAGTTGAAGTTGATGGAAGGAAACTCACTAAAAGGAGAGAATTAAGGAATCTCTCATCATTCAACATGAGGTACAAAGCAGGAGCTTGATGTTTTGGAGGAAATTGAGCGAAGAACATGTTCATGAACCAATGACCCTATGCATCTTTCGCGTGTGCCAAGTTAAAGCAGTACACAAAAAAGACCCTCTGAATAGCAGCCAATGAGGAAAACTGCTGACAAAGGAGAGGAAACCACCAATAAGGATAATAGCATCTAAGACACTGCATGAATCCCAATGTATGAATATATGTCTTCTCGTCAAACACAAGGGAAACCACCCAGTCAACGACCAATGATGAAATGTCAATTGCTGGGTTCAAGGTTACCTACCAATGATGAAAGTAGGACTAGGGTGTGTAATAGGACTACAGCCTCATGTGATTCTGAGACAAACTGAGGGTATGGACAACATGCAAAGTCAATAGCTCTGAGGAATGGTCGACACAGGTTGATAAAATTCCTTTCAACAAGAGCATGAGACATATGGAAGAGACTGGCAGCATAGACTCAATGATGAAACCATGAGATGCAGGAGGCATCAATCAAACTCTCCATAGGGACTGGAAGAGTAACCAGTCAAGGGAGTAAACTCTTTGTAATGAGCTAAGCTTCCTAAGGCCATGCTAAAACCAAAATTATGATGACAAGTGGACTCAATAACTTTGTGCTCTGTTCAAAGGCAACACGACTGCTACCAATATAAGATAATACTCCCTTCCCACCCGTTTTTTTTTTGTTTTTTCATAGTCAAATGAATACTATGATACAAAGGAGGAAACGAGTGTCACAAGTAAGAAAAACTAGTTCCAGCAGTGGAACATACCTATTCTCAATGCAAGGAGGTGCATGTGGGAGATGGACACTCAGGAGAATGTTCCCTCCTGCGTATAGGGTGTCAATTTGCAAAGGATATAAACGAGGCTTTGCTTGGTTGAGGTTGCAAAATTGCTGAGGAAAACGATTTATAATGCAAAGAGAGAACCGGCTATAGGCTCAATACTGCAAGCAAGGGCATGAGATGCAATCATAACTTAATGCCAAAAAAAATTGTTTTCATAATCTTAGTCTACTTGGTTTGAAAAAGGGATAAACTTGTACCAAATAAACGTCCTTTCAAATCCAATTTACGAGTGTGAAAGGGACAAGTTGACTCGGAAATCTTTTCGCTTTTTGAAAATGAGTAAAAAAAGAGCTTAAATCAAACTCATCTAGGAGTCCACTAGGTATAGGTCAGCATGTTTATGAGTGAGAAATGAGGTTCAACATAAAGTCATGTATTAACTATATGGGACTCTCAGTCCTACAAAAAAAATCTCAGCATGGGCACCAAATGGCGTAGAGGATCTAACTAGGGTACCCATGTTTGGTAAGTCTTTACCATTTGATAACAACATGTCTTGTAGTAGATGGAGGGTTCTTTGTCGCTAAAAAATGGGTTCGTACCTAAGGCATATGAGTGACAGTTATAGGACAATGCAAGTATGCCTAATGGAATGGATACCTATCCTATATGTTGGGTAGAGAAAATACATGTATGTAGTTATGAACGGTCAACATAACACTAAAAACTACAAAAACCAACTCAATCCACTATTGTATTAGTCCATTAGGAGAAAATACGATCCAAAACTATGTAAAGTAGGTAAAAACTGCTATAAATAGTAACAAAAACCAAATTTTACTATGTCATTTGATCTTTTTACCCAAATAGTGAATTTTGGACCAAATTGCCTTTGATCTTCAACTGGTGATTGCGAGAGCTTTGAGTGACGAAATTAGAGACCGCCTGGACCAAGTAATTCCTCTTCTCCTCCTCTTCCTTTCTAGTGGATTACATTTTCTATTTAGGTTTCAAATTTTGAGTTATTTAAGGCACAAATTAGAGATTTAGGTGTATGCGGGCTAACATTCATCAGTTCACGTATAAGTGAGGTTATACACGGATGTGTAAAATACAGACTATGTATACTTATCCCTATACACGACTGTGAATGTTGCATCCCACGTACATGTCCATAAAAAAGTTTTTGATGGTTGCTAACTCAAAACGTGGTGCTTCTCTGGCAGGACGGTGTTAGAATGGAGGGAAAGGGAACATGAAGAGGTAGATGTTGTTGTGGAAAGAGATATGGGGGCCCAAATGGCCTTGAAAATATGTGGGTTGTACAAGTTTTGGGCACTCAAAGGGATGAGGGCCCAAGTGAGTTTGCTACAGTTGCTCGTGGATTACTGGGATCCAAACAGTGAGAGATTCAACCTTGATGGGAAACCATTAAGGATTGAAGTCGAGGATATATATTTCTTTGTGGGGTTGTCGTGTCCAGGTGAGATGGTGAACCTTAAATCCCAGGGAGCATGGAGGGTTATGAATCTATACGAGTACATAGACACTCACTATATAACAGGGATCAAGAAGGTTGGGAGTCAACTCCCCATCCAAGTGATAAACAATCTAAGCCTCAAGATTTTTGTCCTCGTTTTGACCTGGATCATAGGATCAGCTTCATTGCACTAGGCATCGAGGTCACTTATGTTCTACTCCATAGAGTTTTTGAGACCCACAGTGTACGATTGGTGCACCTCGCTACTGAATAATATGAAGAGCTAGTTGACAGAATGCAAACAGGGTGACAAGAGGAAATTTGGGTTTGCATCTATCTTGTGTATCTTTTTCTTTGAGCGGGTTCTAGGTTTGGGACCTAGAATTGAGATCATTCCTCAAGGACCTGGCGATATAGCCATGGCACGGTGGACTGAGGTGATGAGATGGCATGGGGGAGGTAGGGTCCCCACACCCTACAACGATGATTTATTTTACTGGTGGAGATGATAGTTCATTGCTCTAGATGACTACCCCTATGCAGGGATCGACTTTAGAGGGGACACTGACATGCCATTTCCATCGGGGACTACCTACGGGGACATAAGTACGTCAAAGTTTTTAAATATTTCATTTTTTTTATTTTTGTATAGGAAAATAAAAATATTTGTGGATGATGTTTGAGTACTAACTAGAAACATGTGTGATGCATACATAGGTCCATGATGGTTGGGCGGGCTTCCATGACATCATCAGAGGCACTAGGAAGATGAGGTGGTGGGAGGAGAAGTAGAGAGAGTCCTTAAAAATGTGCAGGGCAACCTGTCTCATTTGACACATAGGATTTTGATGGTTCAGGTAGAGGATCTGTTGGAGGCCATGCAGTGGTAGGTGGTTAGCATGCTTAGAGATTGGGTGTGATTCTTTTGGCATCTCGCAAACACTATATTTTGTTATCATGACACACATCCGGTGCCACAGGCGTAGATGTCATGGATTTTGTATTATCGACTATATATGTGTATTGAGGGTGTTGGCCCCAATTTTGTACTATAAACATCATATTTTTTGAAATATATATAAAACATGGTTCCTTGGATTTAATTATATTACAATGTGTACATTGATGATAATGTTTTCTTTGCTTTAGTTATGTGACAAATTCCAATCTAAAAGGAAATTATCATAAGCATCAGATACATAATTAGAACTCCTAGGTATGTGATGATAAGTAATAAAATCAAACTGTCGTTCTAAAAATGCGTACCCAAAGGAATCGTCAGAGTAACGTAGGGTTGTGCACATGGTAACTATTGTTCAAATGACATACTACTAACTGGGAATCCAGGAGAATCTCCAAAGAGAGAATACCATGTGAAATGGAATCGTGCAAAAGTTCTATAATGAAGCTATATCCGGCCACATTATTCATGGATGGCCCTAGGCATAGACCACCTGAAGACACCAATAGACCCTCGGGTGAGTAAACCACCCAAGAAGAGGAAGCCAAGTTCTATGTATGATGACTGGCTCCGTTTGTGAATCCTAAGTAGACCGAAGACTCAGTTGACATCTGCCAACCAAAGGAAAACTCGATAAGAAAGTTGAAGATTAGAAAGAAAGGGAAAATATATATACACTAAATTACATTAGTATACAAAGAGTTACGCCCAAGCTTGGGCTCAAGTGTAATATATTTTCAAGTAGATCCCCTTCCTAGGCTCGGCCAACATGTTCCCTTCATAGTCTTCTAATTCATAGGCTCCTTTTTCTAAGACACATCGCACGATATAGGGACTGTGCCACATGGGTTTGAACTTGCCTTCCCCCAACGGTTCTTTGGATTGATCATATAAAAGGACCAATTCACCCTAATTATACAACCAAGGAAAAAAATACTTATCATATTGGACCTTGACATGTCTTTTATTCTCCTCGATAGTCGTAGAGGCATCTCGACGTTGCTTGTCAAGGCTCTCTAGGTGTACGAGGTGTCGCTCAAGATTGGGAGTGTTAGGGAGGAGCATGACTGCCAATATAAGAGAAGGGATTTTTCATTAAATAATTAAGATAGACTCCACACCTGTACTAACTAGAAAGGATAAAATCCAGCGACACTATTCACTAAGGTTCGGTATGCCCAAAGTGTGGGATATAGCATAATATGCTAGTCATATTTTTTTGGCTGACAGTTTTCTGGAAAATGGTCTTGAGAGACTTGTTGATAGCCTCTAATTGTACACTTTTCTGGCACAGGGGAAGACCCAGGGTTCAACGCTTAACAACGCACCAACAAAACCCCAACTACTGACCCTTTTGGCAACACCTGTGAAGTAGACGAAGTCTCACCCGAGGTAGAATCAAGGGGGGTTACAGGATGCAAGTGTCTATAACCAAGCCGAGACATAGATATGTGATAATAACACTTCGTGGAATGTTTTGTTAATGCTTAGGAAGTGACATGCATTATTTTATTCACCTTATTAACATCACAAAACATAATCTAAGATAGATCTAGTGCAGTAATAACAAAATATTATGCACCTTAAGAACTTAGCACTTAGCACTGTGGATCAGATCTAGCATTTTAACATAAGTCACGCCTTTAAGAAACACATACATATTCATTACACATATAATCTAAGCACTAAGAAAAACATAACATAGATAAAATTTCACAAAGAAAACCATGAGACACTAGATATACGTGGTTCACCCCACTGTGGGGCTACATCCACCAATCGCTTCACCTCTTTTATTATGTGCTTGAATCTTACATTCATTCACTCCTATGCACTAAGCCACAGAGTCGAGCTTCGCACTAGACATGAGATCTGCCCACTGAGCACCAGATCCTCCTTCCAAATCCAGGTCAAATGCACAGAGCCAAAACCCTATATCATAGTACTTGCACCCTCTATAGAATCATAACCACATACATACATTCCTTTGCACAAAGAAACTCTGTTCACACAGAACTAGACTTACTTTACTTTCTAGCTTGACTGCTTTCTTTTCCTCTTTTACAATACATTTTTCTTTATTTATATCTTACAAACCCTTAAAATATGGCCTAAACATGGGAAAAACCCATGGGCTGACATCCCATAAACCCATTACAAAAACCCTAAAGGACCCTTTATTGGGTCCCCCTAACCCTCAAAATTGGTGAGATCCATGAGCTCAGCTCTTCCTAGGTGCTCCTTCTTCAAACATCATGTCGAAGTCCAAAATTGGGCCAAATATGACCAAGGTTTCCTCAAAACTTGTTCGATGGCCAACATGCCCCCAACACTCACCTGTGACTCGTCTTGAGTCACTCAGGTTCGGACAATACTGCTTCAAAAGCCTTGAGCTTAAATCGAGATGACTCAACTTGTTGCTTCGCCTGAGCCTCCTCTCAGTGATCTCCTGGCCTGTCTTCTCTGTAATAGGCCCTCCCAGGCATTTTTCTATTGCTACAACCACTTGATCTAGTTGTGAGCCCTTTTCATCAATTTCTTCAAACACCTTGCAAGCTTTGTCTTGCACAGGTTGCAAATTCTATGTGACTTCCATTGCCTTACCCTGGAGGGTAGTGATCTTATGTTGTACTGCACAGTGCTCCTGGGATCTCTTCATTCTTTCCACTATGGTGAGCAACTTCATTTGCGCCTGCAACGCAAATGCCTGCTATTGGGCCTCCTGTAACTACACTTCTAGTTTTATTAGCTCTAGATCCTTGGCGAGGTGCTCGTATGTCTAGGCGCTATTATCACTTAGTTGTTTACATTCTGAGGCGAGGGCTCTTATTATTACTACTGCATTTTTGGTGGTCTCTTCCCTCTGGTCACGCACCTCTTGCGGGGTTCTCGGTACTATTTGGGCCTCCAATTCTATTATACTAACCTGAAGCTGTTGGAGAGTCTCAACAAGCTTCACTATTTGAGCTTTAACCGACTCTTGCTCCTCTTATGCCAAGCCTGGCACAAAGTGATATAATTTACTCACCACTTCTTTGACCATGGCCCACTCTATGAGAAGTTTCTCTTTTTCTCCCTGCAACTGGGATTTTTCCTCCTAAAACTTCACATGCAACTCTAATTTGTTGCTTTCCTGGGCTGCTATATTGTCCTGTGCTTCTCATACTTTCACTAGGACTTCATCCTTTTCCTTTTTCAAGGCTTCTGTATCCTTCTCCTTCTCTTTTTGTGCTCTCTGGAACCAGGCTCTAGTTGCATCCACAATCCTTCTCAATTGGGCTAGTTCATTCCCGAATACTGCATTCTGCAACGAGGAAGGTGTAGACGGTGCAGTAGGTACTACATGGACCAAGAAAATAGCTTGGTGTACTTCTTTCAATTCCTTCTCTATTATTCCTTATAGATCCTCCTACTTCTCTCTGTATCTCTACAAGATGTCCTCAAAAGCGTCCTCCATAGCTCGGCGGAACAGACTGATGTCGTCCTCAATGAGAGTGGCCTCCAACTGGGGCTTATTAGCACACATCGTCTTCCTTGCTGAGGATTTATTTGGAGAAAAATTCCTCTTCTGCAGTGTCACTATCCCAGTAGGGGGATCTTCAGGTGGTGTAGCTTCGCCTCCTCCTTTATCTTCTTCTCTTTCATCTCCTCCTCCCTATCCTTCTGCTTTGTCTTCTCCTCCTCCTAGTGAGTCAGACCCATTATCCTTAGAAGCATTTTCCTCCTCATCGCTCTCTATATTTTATACTTCCTCCTTATTTTTCTTCTTCCTCATCCCACTGGACTATCTGACATGCTCAACTCATGTCACTATGTGGATTTCTATGGTATCAGTGTTAGATAATTTTTCATCAACGATAGGTACAAGAAACTCCTCTGTCCATTCCTTTTTAATTTTCTCCATGCCGTCATCCGTCAGCTTGTAGTACGACTGTAATTCTTCCTGGTTCTCATCTCTTCTTGCGATGATGTAGATGAAATGAGGATCTGTGTAGAACTTTGCTATTGGTCGGTACTGGTGCAGGGTGTGCGGTGTCATGCAAAAAAATGATTTGATGCCAACTTTTAACTGCTGGTATTATGCATGAAACATGACATTGGATTTCCACTTCTTCATCATGTCATTAGTGTACCCTAGGGTGGAAAACCGAGCGGCTAATGGCTCCGGAGGTTTGACCTCTAGAAAAGTGGCTCCTTCAGGCATTTTCCAAGTGAAAAATGTGATCAAAATGATCATCCAACTATAATGGAATTCGTATCCCAAATCCTGGGCTTTGCAGCAATCCTTCTCTACCTCGTTTACGAGGTAGTTCGCCCAGTTCATCTGCATTCCCTCCACACATTTTCCTGCGAGCTCCACCATGAAACTAGAGTTACCTGGTGACCTGTGTGGGGAGTTTCTTCCTTACGATCTTTCCAACTAGGATTTGGAAAGAAATGTGCACTACACCATCCTATATAGAGGCTACCTTGTAAACTCACTTTCCTTTTTCAACTTCTCCATAAGCTTCTTTGATGCATTGTGCCAGGGAATGGTCTGAGGCCCTCCCTGGATAAAACTGTCAAGGGTCAGGTCCCTTCACACTTAATCCTATGATCGAGTGGATCAGCACTGGATCCACAGTAATCCTCCTGTCAAGCCATAAGTATCCTCCATGATAGCACAACAGAAGGAGTTTATTGCTAGCGTTAACCTCCTGGTGGCAGCCAAAATGTAGGATCTTCATCACATTCAGCATGGGGGACTGTGCCAACCCCTTAATCCATGGTTGTGAGATGAGTCAAGGATTATTTCCAGTTGTCTTCTTGAGATAGTGGTGGGGTGCCAACATGGCGTAGTTCTTCCAATATCCTAAACGGAATCCATTGTTCTTTAATAGCGGGATCTGTCCTAACTAACTCTCGACTATGCATATTCCTTTTGGAATGTACGTAGTGAACACGACATACTCAAAATCTTGGTGGATGCTTTCATGGATAACAACGCTAGCCAAAGGTGGAATATAATCAGGTAGGATCAATGGGATCTTCTTCATATTAGCTAGATCACCTCTTTTCTTACTTCCCTGCTCAGTTACATGGTTAACATGGCTGGAACGACGTCCAGTCGAAGGGGAATCCTATAGTCCCCTAGTCGACGACGCCTGAATGCCTTTTGATATTGTTCTGTCAACCATTAGCTTCTTAAGGACTTCCTCGAAAGACTTCTCTAGTTCACTAGGTTCACCAACATTATAGCTTTAAAACAGACAGGTCAGGGTAGACAAATGGACAGGCGGGGTAGACAAATAGACAGGTGAGGTCTAATTCAAGATAGCATAGCTCCACACACAGACAATTTTCTTCTTGGATTATTTAATCACAAGTAGAAAAAAATGGTCCCTATTATCCCCAATTTCTAAGGATAACTAGGAGATGATGTCTCGAGGCCCACAAGTCCTAGACATGGAGTACCGAGAGCAGGATTGACCTGAGCATGGCCCTGGAGGGCCCATTTTTCTTCTTCTTCATCAGACTTGTCCTATTAGCAGTAGTAGAATCCATCACCTTTGGCTTGGACTTATATCAGAGAAGACTCTTGGTCCATGAGGTAATTGGTCCAGGTATCATGGTATGTGTCATGTTTGATCATTATAACTTTCAGATATATGTATCAGACTCCTTTCATTTCTGACAACTGCTTGGATCTTACACTAATCCACTTGACCATGGTTGGGGGGATTGATGGGGTACCCTAATAAGCTTGTACCCATAGGTTTTGGTTAGCCACCAGGGGGGATTTTGAAGAGCCATCATCCGCTCCCATCATATTATCATTTTTACATCTTATCTCCCATTCATCTATCCCATTCCCCTAGTCCAGACATTAGGATGACTTATTTGTGGGGTTACACCTTATCCTGTGGGAAGAAGGGG
>JASDQU010686124.1:47528-59330 GCA_032191745.1 Picea mariana | reverse complement strand
CGACTATTGGATAGAGAGGGCATTCTTATTTTACGGATATATGACGTATAATTTCTCTCCAAACATCGGTCAGATTTAAACGTATTGTTACATTTAAGTGAATCTATCCATACGATGTTTTCGTCCCTATCCACCATTTTGCATTCTTTGCTGTTCCGCAACCATACTCAACAATAGCTGTTTATAATTCTTTGTTGTTCTGCAACCGTACTAAACATTAAATGTACTATTGTTGCATTTATGTTCTGCAACTATGCTAACCAAGAGTTGTACGATTGTTACTTTTCCATCATGTTGTAGTCGCGATTGTCTGGTCGTATTCTGCAACCATGCTCCACAACAGTCGTACGAATGTTGTTTTTCCATCTTTGTTTGGTGGTATGTTCCTGTCGTAAGAATTCCTTTCTATATATTTTTATTAATTGAAATTTAAGTTAATTCCAATGTCTTCTTAGTCCTGCCCTAGGCATAGAGGGACTATAGCAATGGATAAAAGGTTGACTACATGTTAGTTTGTCCTTTGATATAATTGCACAATACCTATTGTTGGAGCTATGGAATTAAAAGCATATATTTTTATATATTAAAAAGCAACATATATGTATGATATGATTGACTAAGAAATTGGAGGTCTTATTGCCAGCTTTGTTATTTCCAATGCAGTATATGGCAACATATCCAAACTTTTTCTAGTAGACAGTATGTTTTAATCATATATTTTTTCTGTATATTGCTTGAAGGTCGATCAATGCTACCATTAGTTCGAATGTTTGTATTAGCATTTTCTACTACCTGAATATATTTAGTTTTGATATGTACTAAGCATATTGAAATGTTTTCATATCCAAGATTTGTATATTTCTTGAAATTTATTGACACTTATTCCGAGATGCCTGAATAGGCCTGACAACGTAGATGTTTACATGACGCGATGTTCTCCAACACCCTTGACAGCTGAAATGTTTACATACCGCAAGGTCCTTAGACAACCTGAGAGTCTTAAATGTTTATTTAAATACGGTTCTCGGAGTACATGCCAGTTCAATAGCCATTGCATGTTTCATCCTTGTTCTACCATTCAAGCTACATACATTGTTTACTGGTTCGGTGATTGCTTCTTCTTTGCCGGTTTATCGGGTCATTGTATGTTTTATCATCGTAATTGTTAAAGCTAGATACATTGTTTACTGGTTCGATGAGTGGTTCTTTTTCGTTGGTTTCTCGGTTGCTGTTTTTTGTTGTTTTGCTTGCGATTCGACCTGCGCTTCTGCATTTCATCGTTTCAGAGTAAGTTTCGATGCCATAGTTTCATTTTGTATTCCTTGTTTGTTGTTCAGTGTTTGCAGTTTGCAAATAAGAATGTTTGCTTGTTTGTAGTCACATGTTCCTTGTATGTTTCCAGTTTCTTTTCTGCTTCGGCTGCAACGTAGTAATCGTTGGAGATACATATGTTGTTCACTTGGTCGGTGGCTTTTGCTGGTTCGTTGGTTCCTCGGTTGTTGGTTCTGTTTATTTTCCTGGGGTTTGCGCTTTGGGGCCCTGGGCGTGTAGTTCGGTCTGTTTGTGCTTTCTCGCTGGTTTGGTCCTTTCTGGTTTCTTTTCTTTTATTCGGCCTTGCAGGGTTGGGGTGCAACGACGGTGGTTGGAACCTTTTTTTTTTTCGATTGTTATTGTTTTTTTGGGGCGCTTTACGGTGTTCATCCCCTGCACCCACCAATCAATATGCAGTTGTATTATTTGTCATTTTTGCAGAGGTCGTTATCTGTATTTCTATGAGATTTTCCTAGTGCTCGAGTCCTGCCATGAAAAAAAATAGTTGCATACAAAATTGTTGGAGGATTACATGTGAAGTTACAATATCCATTGTTTTTTTGTTGGGATAAAACATATGTATGTAGCCTACATTTATAGACTATGTATGTTCAGATGTGCGAATATGAAATGACATGTTATTTCTCCTCTACATAGACTGGTGTGTGCACGATACACTTTGTGTTGTGCTTGAGATATGATATGTGCAACAAAGATTCTTCAAGATTATATTTTCATCTGTGGAAGCATGTCTGGGTAGTTTTCCACGAAAAACTAAGAACTTGTAACGTGGGCACAATAGTCTGTGTAGAGGATAAAGAACATGGTTAAAGGGCATATCTGGATGAATTGCCAGGGAAAACCAGAAATCGTTTAGCTACGACCATGCAATTGTGTGATATTTTCTACCTTGTAATATATTTTGGCTAGGGAAAAAAAAGCTAGACGTTTACACCCATGGATAGAGAAGAGCAAAGGTTCATGTTTCTGCCTTTGTAAATTGTTCATTGAGTCAGTTTTGTTGTATGTACATATTGTTTGTTCTCCAGTGAATACCAACTTCCATTGATGTACATTGAATTTTTTGGGTTCCCACATTGAAACAAACAGAGTAGCTGGAGAAAAGGAGAGAGTCTTGACTGCATCGACTGAAGAGAATATAGAAAAGTGCATGGTTGTACTGTTGTTTCATATTGCGCTATTTTGTATTTCATTTATGGTCTGTATATGTGTTAAACTAGTTGCGTGCCTTCCTACATGGTAAGTTATCTTGGATACATACGTTCCTTCCTGCATACTAAGCTAGTTTATGTCTGTTGTGTTTGCACTGCATTGTTGCATTTAAAGAAATAGAATCACTGGACATGATGAAAGACTCTTTGGCGGGTAAATAGACCTTTTTCTTTTTCTTTTAGATTTATGTTTTCATACTAACTTGCCTTCGTCTCGATTTCATCTTCAACATTGCTACCTTGGAAAAAATAGGTTTCTTGGACAGGGAGATGAATTCTTGTGTGCAGCAGCAGAGGGTTCTGTGGTACAATCTTCTAAAAGGTATATCAAGTGTGCCGGAAAATTAAATATACAAACCGGGAGGGAACATATAATATTAGACTTAAAAACAATGAATTCACAGTAATGGGCCTTTCTGCGCTCTCTGTTTCTACTTTTTCCATTTTCTATTATCCCTTTTGTTTTCTAATTCATCTACTTAGTGTGGTTTCTGAAAATTCCCTCGTGCACCGGTTGGCGGACTAACAAACTGACATATGTGGTCCTACTTCTACCTTATTCCATAGTTACCTACTTTGTCGATTGTGGCTGCTAGGTTGGCAGGTTGAAGATTGCTCCCCTGGCTTCTGGGGGTCCACGATATACATATTGGCCATGGTGACCCGCGGTCACTCCCTGTTTATTGTTAAACATTTCTCCTGTTAAAAAATTAAGATGCATACAATTTTATGGTTATTTGGTCCTTCTAATGGACAATATACAATGCATATATTTGTTTACTCTTGATGTTCATCTGCACATGCTTGCATCATAAAAAAATGGACTAGTGAGATGGCCATGAGCAGTCAGTCATCCCATACATCAACAGAATGACAAGGCCAAAGGTAAAGATGCATACGTTGTGCTCTTACTATGTTTACTAAATAAATTTCGTGGGCTATATATTCATCTATGGCATGGCAGATATGTTGATGCCATTTGCAATACATGGTTTCCAGCTCGCAAGAAGTATCAACATGTACAAGCGAAATGTCGAACGTGCTGCATGTTCCACAAACCAAGAGGTGTGGTTACGAAACTGTGGATCCATAGTTCATCAATATTATTCGTGTACTTGTAGAACACTACCATTCACTTTAGTTTTCCTGTTCAAAAAATGTCATAAGGTCTAGAGTTGTGACATCCAAAGTACTGTCAATAGAGGGTTTGAACAGCCGCCAAACTGGACAACTGTTCGTCGGGGACATAATGGTTGTCTATACCACCTACTTAGACAAGGCAAACAAAAGTAGATCCATTATGCATGCTGATATGACAGACAAGGATGCCATGATGACAATCACACTGAATGTTCCTCCACAACTTGTCTAGAAACATGCAGAAAAGATATTGCCGTGTAATGGGATATCCATTAAAAATTTTAATGTATTGCCCAAAACAGTATATGACCATGGTGATTGTGATCGAATTATTTTTTGCAACGAAACAAGTATTGTGGAAAAAATTCCTGCCATTTGTTTAGAATATTACTTCCTCCCGGACTCGACTATCAGGTAGCTTGCACAAAGAACTGATATTTACTCAATCGAAACAATTGGGGATATTGTGACACTGGCGAGAAAATTTGGGTTGGAATGCATTCTCCATATAAATGATGGAGAGTCGAACAATGACAAGGCAATGGTATCGCTTTTCATATTCAGTTTTTCTCTTAACTTTCGCGTCTACATATATGTCGAATAAGTTACACAAATATTGCACTATTCCATGTTGTAACTACAATTGTTTGATACGTATTCAGATTTGTTTTCATCAATGGAACAACAATTGCATAGAGGGCAGATTCCACTTATGTTGTTCAAAAATATAACAAAGAAGAAGGATGCTAGAGAAAGGATCTTTCAGACAACCCAGGCAATGTTTGTAACAGAGTTGTGAGCAGATATAGTAGATGATCTAGAGAAACTAGCTAGCTCTACAATTGTTGTGCATATACATCCACAAAATCATCCTCACTTTGCTTATAGAAATAGCCTTCAACAAATTTCTGCACATGTTTACTTTTTACTTTTGTTTTAAAGGGGAGGGGGGGATGCAGTTGTGTATTATATTGTTCAATGTATTAATCAATTTGCTTGTGTTGCTAGGTTGAAGGTATTTTAGTTGCAGCCAATGTGTACTCGACCCCCTTTGAGCCTGTATGTGTGAAATGCCATTCCGCTGCTTGTGCTTATGCTTTGATAAGTAATGATACGATTGATTGTCTGCGATGCGATGAAAAATGTCCATATATTTATGGACATTGCATCAATGGTGTTATCCGAACCGTGGGCAACACAACTGTGCAGTGTTCGGTTAGGCAGCCTCTGTTACAAAATATGCTTCCTAAATTGGCAGAGTTGTCATATGAAACGTATTTACACAAAAATACAAGTAGTGTCTATATGTTGTGGCATCTTCGGATACAAAGAAAATTCACCTTAAATGAGGACAATGCAATTTTTCATATCAGCTGAAGAAGGGCAAAAAAAAAATTTAAATCAAACTTTGGGAGGAAACGAAAATACCTCATGTCTCTTTGTAATATTTGTTCAACATTCAGATGAATGTTCGCTTCCATAGAAAAGGAATGCACCGATGTTTTTTCTTTGTTTATCAAATTTTTTGGTGCAAAGGTCGATGGGTTCTGCTCAATGGAACCTTCTCAGAACTTTCTTCTGGGTTGTTTAAACTATGGTTGGTTCTTGGTTATCTAGTTTGTCTGTCAATTTGTATACCATAGAACTCCAACTCTTCTTTGGAGGACACAAAACAATATAGTTGATTTTTTTTGACTAGCTGGCATGTAGATCCACCTGATAATTTCTATGGCACTGTGACGCAAATGTACTATGTGACTTGTTTTGACAAATTTCCTTGATCGATGAACTTGGTCAAATTATTGTTGTGAAATAATTTGAAATCAATGAATATATAGTGTGTGAAGTGCCACTGTCTTATCATACCAACAAGAGGCTCTTAAAATTCAAATTGATCATTGTTTTCGCAATTTTTTCTTATTCGATGAACTTGGTAAAATCAATATCCTGGAATAATTTGAAATCAACGAATATATACTGTGCAAAGTGCAATTGTGCTATCATATGAACAAGAGGGCCTTAAAATTCAAATTGGTCCTTGTTATGCTTGCGGTGATAGAATTTAAAAAAAAAAAACTTTTGTTTCCTTCATTTTTTTTAAAAATAAGCGATTTAACATCCTTTAATAATTTAATGTAATTCACTTGTACAATAACAATAGTTAATATTAATATTTTAGTATCTAAAAATAATGTTTTTAGCTGAAGTTATATAGGATGAGCATTGCTAAACAATTGCAATCTTGAACCCGCCAGACACGGAATCCGCAAGTCCACCTGTCAATTTGCATATCACAAAAGTCTGGGTGATATTTGTAGGACACCGAACAAAAGAGGTTCAAATTTCAGCCCGCCAGGCCGAGAACCCACAATCCAAAAAGTGCCTAAGTATGGAACGAGGGATCCACATATGCTCTATAAAATCTTTTGTCCATACTTTCTAAAAGTACATGTTTACTATGTATTGCTCATTTATCAGAAAACTTTTATATCAATCGCTCGACCAGATTGTACAAACTTTTTTAATTAAATTCTGGAATAGAAAAAATTATTATTAATAATTTAGTACTGAAAATCATGTTTTTAGATATGTTAGATAGTTGATAGGGATTAGTATCTGTAAACAATGGAAAACTTGAACCTGCCAGCCGTCAAGTCCATCTGTATATCGCAGAACTCCGAGGGCTATTTGGAGGAGAAGGAACAATGAAAACTGCAATGTTGAGCGACGCAACCCATAGGTTCGTTTCTAAATTTGTAAATCACGGAGATGTGCCCGGTGTTTTTACAACATGGAATAATAGAGGCCCAATTTTCAGCCCACGAGCCCCATAGACCCGATAAAAAAAAATCGCTAGATATGAAATTCATACCGGATCGCTACGGGACAATAAAACTGCAATGTTCATCCAACCAGCCCGAGTCCACCTATCCACTTGTATATCACGGAAGTCTGGGTGGTATTTGTAGGAGACTGAACAATGGAGACTCTATTGTTAAGCTGCTAGGCGGCAAACCAAAAACTGCCTAGGTATGGAATGAGGGATCCGCATATGTTGTATAAAATCTCATTCCATAGTTTATATAGAGACAATGTCCACAAGTTCACATGTCAACTTGTATATCGCGGAAGTCTAGGTGCTATTTGTAGGACACAAAACAATAGATACTTAATTTTCATCCTGCCAGGTCGCGAACCCGCGATCCAAAAAGTGCCCAAGTATGAAATGAGGGATCCACATATGTTCTAGAACAATGTTTTTGTACAACGCAGAATAATAGATGCCCAATTTTCAGTCCGCTAGCCCCATACTTTATTTAGAGACTATGTCCACAAGTCCGCGTGTCAATTTGTATATCGTGGAAGTTTATGTGTTATTTGTGTGACACAAAACAATAGATACTTAATTTTCATCTTGCCAGGTCGCGAACCCGCGATCCAAAAAGTGTCGAAGTATGGAATAAGGGATCCACATATGTTCTAGAAAAATATTTTTGTAAAGCGCAGAACAATAGACGCCTAATTTCTAGCTCGCCAACCCCAGATCCCCTGATAAAAAAAAAAACCCTAAATTTGAAATTCATACGGGATCGCTACGGGACAATAAAAGTGAAATGTTCAACCAACCAGCCCGAGTCCACCAATAAATTTGTATATCGCGGAATTCAGTGTGCTATTTGTAGGAGACAGAACAATAGAGACTCTATTTTTGGTGTGCCAATCCACGAACCCGCGATCCAAAAACTGCCTAAGTATGGAATGAGGGATCCACATATGTTGTATAAAATCTCATTCCATACTTTATATAGAGACTATGTCCAAAATTCCGCGTATCAATTTGTATATCACGGAAGTCTAGGTGCTATTTGTAGGACATAGAACAATAGATACTTAATTTTCAGCCCACCAGGTCCTGAACCCGCGATCTAAAAAGTGCTCAAGTATGGAATGAGGGATCCTTATATGTTCTAAAACACTATCAATTTGTATATCGTAGAAGTCTGGGTTCTATTTGTAGGAGACAGAACAATAAGGACTCTATTTTCGCCCCGCTAGGCCGCGAGGCCGCGATCCAAAAAATGCCTAAGTATGGAATGAGGGATCCACATATGCTGTATAAAATCTCATTCCATACTTTATATAGACCATGTCCACAAGTCCATGTGTGAATTTGTATATTGCAGAAGTCTAGGTGCTATTTGTAGGACACGAAAGTCTAGGTGGTATTTGTAGGACACAAAACAATAGATACTTATTTTTCAGCCCGCTAGGTCGCGAACCTGCGATCCCGCGATCCAAAAAGTGCTCAAGTATGGAATAAGGGATCCGCATATGTTCTAGAACATTATCAATTTGTATATTATGGAATTCTAGGTGCTATTTGTAGGAGACAGAACAATAAAGACTCTCTTTTCGGCCAGCCAAACCGCGAGCCCGCGATCCAAAAAATGCCTAAGTATGGAATGAGGGATCCGCATATACTGTATAAAATCTCATTCCATACTTTATATAGAAACTGTCCACAAGTCCCCGTGTGAATTTGTATATCGCAGAACTGCAGGTTCTATTTGTAGGACATGGAACAATAAATACTTAATTTTCAGCCCACCAGGCCATGAACCCACGATCAAATGCAATGTTCAGCCAAGCAACCCATAGGTCCTCCTGTCAATTTGTATACCATGGAAATGTAGGTGCTATTTGTAGGACACGAAACAATAGAGACTCTTTCTTCAGCCTGCAAGGCTGCCAACCTGCGATCAAAAAAATGATTAAGTATGGAATGACTCTTTTTTATATGGCTCTTTTGTCGAAATACTTTTATATCACTCGACCGACCAGATGTGAAAACTTTCTCGTATAATTAAATTATGCAATATAAATATTTAACAGTGATAATTTAGCGCAGGTCAGGTTTTGAATTAGTATATCATGAAATTGTTATTGCTATTTGTAGAGTGTAGAATAATAGATGCCCAATTTTTTGCCCTCCAACCCGAGAACCCCCGATCCAAAAAAGTGGCTAATTATGGAATTAATATGGAATCGCTAAGGAAAAAAAAAATGCAATGTTGAACCAACCAACCCGCAAGTCCGCTTGTCAATTTGTATATCGCGGAAGTGTAGGTGCTATTTGTAGGACACAGAACAGTAGAGGCTCAATTTTCAGCCTGCCAAACCGAAAACCATCGGCTGTTCACATGCCCTGGGTATATCTTCGCCCGACTGCTTTTCATACTTTGGCATTTCTTGGAATCAATTTCTCTATTGTTGCTGCCTTCGTACTTGTTTCTAGATACACAATAATTAAGCTTTAATGCTAGTAGCCACCCTGTAGCAACCGTTAAAACTGTCATTAATGTCCGAAAGTCCGAAGAAGATTTGTCATTAGTACGAATTAAACTAAGATTTTCCTAGAAGCATGTTATCCTTTCTAAGTATTCATTTCAATGGCCACGCAATATTTTTTTTTTGTGCGTCGACGAGTTGGTTCTTTTAAGAAATTTTTGATTTTGAATCTCTTTTCACCGTCACTGCCACGTTCGCATTTTTTTTCTAATTGTGCAATTAGTGAGCTGTGATGGTCACAACTCATTTCACACGAACCCTGGAAATTGTCATTGATCAGTGAAAGGCTCGAGGAGATATTCCATTGATACATATTAAACCATAATTTGCGGAGGCTTATATTATCCCTCCCCGATTTTCATTTCAAACATCATCTCAACCAAACAGAAATTCTAAATAACTTCTGGAAATAATTCTCTCCACACACAGTTAACACATTGGGGCATAATGGCCATAGGTTCCACTATTCCAGGGAATATTGTTACTATTAATCTCCCTCCGCCCAGTAGAAAAAATCGAGATGGTCCCTTGGTACATCGAGAGAGATATTTCAAGCCAAAAAATTACATCGCAACCCTAGATGGTCAGAGAACCTGCCCAGTTGCAGTCATTGCTATCACAAAAGTTGATGCCATGAATTCTGAGTCAGAAGAAGATGATCTGATGGACGATGATATGAAAATGGATGATGAAAATGCAAAGAATATTTCCACTCCTGTGCTCAAATTGAAATCAACCATAATGAACGAACCTTCCCGGCTCGCTGATCGTAGTCATGACAACACCAAAAGGATTTTCAGAAAAGAAACTGATGGTGAACGCAACAACCACTTTGCACCGTGAAAGTAGGAATTCCAGAGTTCTCAATTAGTCCATTCTGGGTGGAAGAGTTTCAGTGTAAAAAAATGATATGTTGATGCTCCCAGAGATATATTTCAAGCCAAAAAAATATTGTTTAACATTTTTGGGCATCAGGTCCAAAACTCTCATTCCTGCCACGCATTTTCCTACTAGTCATCTCCTTCTGCCCAGAATGGACTAATTTGGACCTATGCAATTTCATGTGCAAGTTGTGCTACTGAATTGTTTTGGACTATGCAAAGGCATTTTCAGCTAAGGGCTATTCCACTTGCCCTGCAACCATTTTCGTCTTCTTTCTGAGGAAAAGATTCTGAAAAATATCAATTTCAGCAGAGGATGATTCATCGACGAGAAAACTCCAAGGATCTTGCATATTGCAGGACCCGTGCCTGTGTTTGTCGCAGATACCTTCAATGTTTTGGTTTGAAGAATTGGGTCCAATTTCTAAGCATAGATGTACAATACTCGGTGTTTTTCTTAATTTTTTCTTTTAAATGGATTTGCTATTAAAAAAAATTTGCCTTGCAATCTTCGTTGTTGCCTCTTTTCTGGGTTTAACACATGTTCTAATTGGCATGGTTCGGTGCTCTCGTACTTCTTCAATCTTGTGTTTACTAATACCAATGTACAATGTTGTACCAAAATCATTGTTCTTGTTTCTAGACATGCAATTATTAAGTTTTAATGCTAGAAACCCATAATGCAATAACTTTAATACTTGATTTAATATGTTGCACTAATGGTATAATGTATGAAGAACACAGTTACACACACGTGTTCCAATAAAATCTAATCTTCGTCAAAGAATTTACTGGCAATTAGTAGAAAAGGAAATTTAGTGGTTAAGTTGATATGTTACAGTCATGGAATAATGTATCAAGAACATAGTTGCAGGCATACGTTGCAATAAAATGTAATCTTCAACAACGCATTTTATGACAATTAGTATATCATGGTTTTGTAACGATGACTCTTCTTTGAAACCAATTCGCGCTTACGAAAACTGCCTTCCGCCTCTCTATTTTCCCACTCTTTTATTCCCTCTAGTTTCTCTTCCTGGTTACTTAATCGGTTTTTTCTTGACAATGCGTTGGTACGCAGCTTCGTGGATTCATGTGTTTGCGTTTCCAACGACCGCTTCCCATTTCTTTAAATTTACCGTCTACTATTCCCTGTCCCACAACTAGCACCCAAAGTTCCACCATATACAAATTGACAAGCGGACTTGTGTGCTGGTCAGGCTAACATTGCAATTCTACTTTTCTGTGACCTCCAAACAGCATTCAGAGATTTTGTATTATGATCCACCTATAATAGATATTCGCTGATAGATATTCAAAATTGAAACCGTTCTTAGATCATACGTTTTTTCGTATTACAGTCCACCTATCATGCCCTTTTCTGTGTTGCACATTTTTGCACTGAAAACTTTCGAGAAATACAATTTAACCGTCGGGTCCTCGCATATTTAGTGGAACTATTGTCACCCCATTTTGAATCTTGTCTGTCCGCTTTCCATACCTCACCATTTGTTTGAATTTCTTTGGCAAATCGTCGATTTGGCAGGTTGAAGAAACATTCAGTTCGTAGTCATTGATTCCTGTATTTGCGCCCCTTTACAATTAGCAGTTGAAAATTATATATAAGATCTTATTGCCACATATACAATTAGCAATTTCCCTGTTCCATACTTAGCCACTTTGGCGAAATTCTACAAATATACAAACTGGTCACTCAACTGCCCCATCATGATCTCTTCCGTTTTACACATTTTGCACTAAAAAATTCTGAAACATGAAATTTCATCATGCAACACTCATTTGTCATGACTATCCCCGTAACCCTTTTTTCAATCTCGTCCGACTGCTTTTCAGAGCTTTCCATTCTTTCCTTGCTCTCTTCCCTCTTC
>JASDQU010686124.1:22735-37517 GCA_032191745.1 Picea mariana | reverse complement strand
AGTTGTCTTAGTAATTTCAACAATTGGTAACAGAGTGGGTTCCTTTTATTTAAAGGTAGATCTGTAAGCTTAAACATGACAAGTCATGAAGGGACTTCAGCCAATAGGTCTCCTCTGTTTGATGGAACAAATTTTTCCTTCTAGAAAGTTAGAATGAGAACATACATAATGGCCTTAGGTGTTAATGTTTGGGATGTAGTAGAAACTAGATATATAAAGCCTGTTGTTCTAGCCTCTAAAGATGATAAGTTGGAATTTAGTTTTAATGCAAAGGCAATGAATTCTATCTTGAATGGAAATTCTGAAGATGAGTTTGTAAAGGTGATGCATCTTGAATCTGCCAAAGCAATGTGGGATAAACGTGTTAGCAGTAATGAAGGAAATGAGAAAGTAAAAGATGTCAAACTTCAAAAATATAGATTGAAATGTGAACAAATGAAGATGAATGAAGATGAAACAGTTAGAAAGTACTTTTTAAGAGTTGAAGAGCTTGTGAATTCCATGAAGGGTCTTGGTGAGAAGATTGAAGAATCATTTTTAGTTCAGAAGATTTTGAGATCTCTGATTGATAAATTTAATCCAAAAGTCTCTGCAATAGAACAACTAAATGATCTTAAAACTTTGTCCATTGATCAACTCCTAGGAACTCTAACTGCATATGAAACGAGAATTAGTAAAGATAAATCCATTACTAGAGAAGAATCTTTTAAAGTAGACAAGAATATTGATTCAGAACTAGATGATATTGAGGCAAAATTTGTGAGAAGGTTAAATAAAGGATCAGGAAAATACCAAGGCAAGTTTCCCTTCAAATGCTTTAACTGTGGTAAAACAGGCCTTTTTCATCTAAGTTTCCTCACAAGAAAAAGGACCAAAAGGACCAGAACTCTGATGATGAAAAGAAGTACAAATTTAAGAAATATAGTAAAAAGAAATGTTTGTGTGCAAATAATGACAATTCCTTAAAAGACATAGATAATGATTCATCCTACGAAGACAAAGTGAATGATTTTATGCTTATGGCTATGGGATATCTTGATGATGAACATTCAAGAGGTGAAACGAATGACGAAGAAGCTGTGGTGGATATGGAAGGTGAATTAATCAGTGCTTTGGAAGAAATTGACAGACTCAGATATAAGAAGAGAAAACATAAATAGTTGTTGATGCAATTTAAAATTAATGGTAAAAAACCCGATGAAGACTTTTCCTTACTAAAAGTGGAGTTAGAAGAGGCAAAGAAAATAGATGACATTCTAAAACAACAGTTATCAGAGAAGAAAGCGAGATGTGAAGCCTTAGAAGAAGAGATAGTAAAAACCAGAAAAGAGATGGAGAAGTTTAAGGCATTGTATCATCAAAATATGTCAAGTATTAAAGCTCCAGAAAGATTAAATTCCATTCTAAATCAACAAAGGAATCCAAAGTTGAAAGATGTCTTGGGTTATGAAGAAGGATCAAGTAGTGATCAACCAAGTAATACAGAATCCATCAAGTTTGTCAAATCTACAATCATTGACAACAACCACTCTGTAGAAACAGAGAAAGATAATCAACTGCCAAGAAGAAATGAAAGAAAAAGTACCAGAACCAAATCTATAGATCAAAGAAATAACACAAACACATCCTCTGGTCAAAGAAATCATCAACATGGAAGAAATCATCTCGTTCAAAGAAGACAGACATTTCCAGGTACAAAGGATTTTTCTATGGATATTGTTTTTTCTGTTCTAAATTTGGTCACAAAGATGTAAATTGTTCTTTAAGATTTAGATATGAGAAATCAAAATTAATCAAGGAGTAATTATCTACCATAACAAAGATTGAGACAACCAAGTAACAAACAACCACAGACTACAAATCATGTGATGGTTGGGAAAAAGAAGCAGGTTAAGCATAACAACATTTATGAGCATAACAATCATTATGATCTATTATTCAGTGAACCAGAATGTTACACCTACCATAATTATAGACATAAAGCTATAGATTGTCGCTTAAGGAACTATAAGTCAGATTTGAATCTTGTTGTTGAAAATTTCAAGGTTTGGAAGAAGAAAGAAGAGGACCAGTGTGGGTTAGTGTTATCAACCTAAAGAAAAAACAATCCCTGGTATATTGATAGTGGATTTTCCAAACATATGACTTGAGACAAAAGTAAGTTTCTAACTCTAAGTGAAAGAAAATCAGGGAATGTAACTTTTGGAAACGAAGAACCAGGAAAATAAAAGGTAAATGAATGGTAAGTATGAGTAATGGAAAAGGAAAAGCTCAAGATGTGTTGTTTGTATATGGTCTGAAACATAATCTACTTAGTGTTAGTCAAGTTTGTGACCGAGGATGTGAAGTTGTTTTTACCTCTAAAGATTGTAGAATAAAATATGTGAATTTAGGAAAGCTAATTGCAAAAGGCATAAGAACAAAAAACAATGTCTATGTGTTAAAAGAAGAAAAATAAGAATACCACTTAAGCAAGTATGATGAAAGTTGGTTATGGCATAGGAGACTTGGACACCTAAATTTTGATCATATACTCAAGATTAGAAACAGCGGGGAAGTAAAATATCTTCCAAATATATCAAATCCATATGATTCTATTTGTAAACCTTTCCAAATAGGAAAGCTTACTCAGACACAGTTCAAATCTAAAAACTTTCCTTCAACGGAAAAACCTCTCCGGTTAGTACATATGGATTTATGTGGACCATCAAGGAAAGAAGGTACAGTAAAAGAAAACTATTTTATGTTGATTATTGATGATTATTCTAGACTAACATGGGTTTCCTTTTTGAAGGAAAAATCTGAAGCATTTGAAAAATTCAAAGTGTTTAAGGCTCTGACCAAGAATCAAATAGAAAAAGATTGAATGCAGTAAGGTCTGATAGAGGAGGATATTTTAGTTCATGGAACTTCAAAGAGTTTTGTGATAAACATGGGATCAAAAGAGAGTACACTATTCCAAGGAATCCATAGAAAAATGGAGTAGTTGAGAGGCAGAATAGATCAGTTTAAGAGATGGTAAGATCAATGATGAATGAAAGGAATATTGCTCAGACATATTAGGTGGAAGCAATCCATACAGTTGTTCATATTCTTAACAATTCTCATCTTAGGCCACACACTGACAAGACTCGTTATGAACTATGGTTTGGAAGACCTTCTTCAATCAAGTATTTTAAAGTCTTTGGGAGTAAATGTTATATCAAAAATAATGATGAAAATATTGACAAATATGATGATAGGGATGATGAAGGTATCGTATTAGGTTATGCTACAAATAGTAAAGGATACATATGCTACAATAAGAGGATGCATAAATTGGTTGATTATATCGACATAAAAGTTGATGAAGAGATCTTGGTATGAAATGTAAACAGTGTTGAACCAAGCACAGAAGATATAGTTGAAGATGAAGATGAACAGGTCCAAGGATCAGAAAGAGAAGAATCTGAATCAGATGAAGATACGAATACTCAGGTTGACACAAATGAACAGAAAGAAACAAAACCACCTCTCATAATTGTTAGAAAGAATCATCCTGAAAAATTAGATAATTGGAGATATAAATAAAGGAGTTCAGACAAGAAGGAAATTGATTAAAGACTCAGAACAATCTCAAGTTGCTTTTATATCTATGATAGAACCTAAACTTTTTTATGAAGCCAACAAGCATGATGATTGGATTAGAGCTATGAATGAAGAGCTTGATCAGATTGAGAAGAACAATACTTGGGAGTGTGTTCCCAGACCTGAAGATAAGAATGTAATAGGTTCCAAATGGGTGTTCAAGAATAAAATGAATGAAAAATGACAAGTTGTTAGGAATAAATCCATATTGGTTTGTAAAGGGTATGCACAAGTTGAAGGAAAAGATTTTGATGAAACCTTTGCACCAGTGGCAAGATTGGAAGTCATCAGAATGTTTCTTGCATATTCATGTCATAAGAACTTTAAAGTTTATCAAATGGGTGTTAAGTCTACATTTCTTAATGGAGATCTATAGGAAGAAGTATATATGGAGCAACCTGAAGGATTCTCATTGATAGATAATCCTAACTATGTCTGCAAGCTAAAAAAGGATTTATATGGACTGAAACAAGCACCATGAGATTGGTATTATAGACTGGACAAATTTTTACCAGATGACGGGTTCAAGAAAGGTACTGTTGACAACAATTTCTACATTAAGTCTGAAGGTGATGATTTACAAGTTGTTTTGGTTTATGTAGATGACATTATTTTTGGCTATACTAATGATTCCTCTATCCATTGGTTTGCTAATTCTATGAAAACAGAGTTTGAGATGTCCAGGATAGGAGCACTGTCATATTTTCTTGGTTTACAATTAAATCAGAGTACTGCAGGAATTTTTATCTCTCAAGAAAAATATTTGAAAGAGATGTTGAAGAAGTTTCATATAGAACATTCTTCCCCTTTTAGTACACATATGGTGGTCGGTTGCAAGCTCAGTAAAGATGATATTTCACCTGATGTTGATCAAAGGAAATATCGATCAATGATAGGTAGTCTTCTGTACATCACATCATCTCATCCTGATATAATGCATGCTGTTGGAATGGTAGGTTGTTATCAATCTTCTCCCAAACAAAGTCATTTTGTAGCTGTCAAAAGGATATTCAAATACTTAAAGGGAACAATGACTTATGGTCTGTGGTATACTAGAAATTAGAATTTTCAGTTAATTGCGTATTTAGATGTTGATTGGGCAAATTGTGTGGATGAGAGAAAGAGCACCAGTGGAGGTGCATTCTTCCTCGGTGACTCGTTAGTAGCATAGCTTAGTAAGAAGAAGGGATATATTTCCTTATCAACTACAGAGGCAGAGTACATTACTGTTGCTACTTGTTGCACTCAGATTTTATGGATGATACAAACTCTTGTAGATTTGAAGGTAACTTATACTGATCCCATCCCACTTCATTGTGATAACACCAATGCCATTAGTGTCTCCAAGAATCCTATACTTCATTCAAAGACAAAGCATATACTAATAAAATACCCTTTTCTCAAAGAACAAGTTACAAACAAAGTTGTTCAGTTGAATTATATTCCTTCCACGGCAAAGATAGTTGATATCTTTACTAAACCATTAGCAGCGACACCATTTGAATATCTTCGTCAGAAGTTGGGGGTCATATATTATTTCGTATAATATGTTCACCTTGTCAAGAAGAGTATGTGCTTGTCGCATATCTGATACCTTCTAGATGTACTCCAATAGCTTAGGGGGAGCGTGTTTCTTCTTTGACATTGATGTCAAAGGGGAAGAAAAAGTGTGGTAAGGATGCTATAGTGGTATGGTTGGATGTCCAACTAGAATAGTGTATTTCTCCAGGTTCTTCAAGGTTTCCATCAATGCCAAAGGGGGATATTGTTGGCATATTTATAGACAGAAGGCAAAGTATGTTTGTTTTTCATTGATGGCAAGATCAACACAACGAGAGTATACTTGTTTGCCAATGATAGCAATATTAGCAGTGAAAGGATGATGCCATGGCAAGAGTAGAAGAGTAAGCTCAGAAGGAGGAGCAACAATGATCGTTGGATCACCCATCTTGAATTCCCGATGGCCATCAAATTTGAATTCAGACAGGAGGAGCGTGCAAAAGAGGAGAAACAATATCAGACGTTGGATCTGAGCACCAAGGACCAACAGTCGTCGGACTTTGTATAACTACGAAGAGGATAAGGCTGACTACTATCCTATAACTTTGCGATATGCGAGGTTGCAAAATAATCATGGTCGTTGGAGCCAGAGGGCACACGGTGAGCGATTGGAATTTTGTTGACTTGCACATTGAAGGAGTCAAAGGAGCGTGGTGTGGAAACTCGCGATACGCGAAGTCACAAAACAATCCTAGTCGTTGAAGCCAGAGGACACATGGCGAGCGATTTACATTTTGTTGAATTGCACATTGGAGGAGTCAAAGGAATATGACACAAGAACTCGCACCCATGTGAAAAAGAACTAAGTGAAAACCTTTTTACAAGTGACCACGCCTTGTGACCACACGCTTATTCGAAAAGGCGCATCGCGATTTCATGTATCAGCTATATGAGTCAACCAACTCTCTGTCCTTCAAACTTCCGAGTCCCAAAATTCTGACAAGGGTCTAGTGCATGTTATCTCCTCCCTTATCCTTCATCCATATGACCATTCGCTATGACCTAAGGCCAATCCTTTCGAGAGCGTAGGGATTTCGCGTATCAGGAACTCCTGATGCAATTCATCTCCGTTCTCCCGATCCTCCAATACCCGAAATTATGAAATATTTGGATTAGATCAACTGTCCACACTAGATCTCCAACCAATTCCTATGATTATGTTGTGATTTTGCGTTTCACAAATCCTCATGACTCGTACCTCCAACTTCCTGATTTATGAATCAGGGAAACGATGATCTGTCACCACGTGTCATCTTTCAATGGACGGTCCTGATAATTTCAGTATTTCGCATTTCACAATTTCACGAATTTCACTCTGCTTCTTCCAAATATTTTGGTTTCGCAAAATTACAATGACTCCTCATGACTAACCAGTGCGCTACTTCTTTGATATCTAACGACTTGTAAGATTTTGTCTGTTTCTGAATGGGTTTTGACCCTTGATCTTGTCCAATCTTCAAAATTATTTTCTGAAGTCTTTCTCCCACTCCATCCTTCGTACTTGTTCTTTCTTTGAACTTCAATTTTCTACGCTCCACCTATGAACGCTTCAACTCTTCAAAACTTAGAAAATTTTCTAAGTGTTTCCTCTCGAGACTCAAAACCACTACTCCTCTTGAACTTCTGGAAAATGAAATTTAAATCTCGCCCCTTAGCGCACACTTTCACTCTGTGTCTTTTTCAAAAGACTTTATGACGCCCTCCTGGCATACTCTGAGCTCAACCTCCTGAGCTTTCAAACTTTAACACAATTTTGTTTCTATACGCACTCCTTGCGCTCAATATGCACACTCTGCATACTAAATTTCCCCGCTATCTCTTCTGAGCTTTAAGTCGAAAAAGACGTCTTCACACGCACTCCTTGTGCTCTGTATGCACTCCTTTCATAATATTACAGAAGAGAAACAATTGAACTCATTCAATTATTCATTCATTCACTATGAACATCATCCATTCACTAACACATAACAACACAGTCAAACCATAACAATATCAGCACTGTGTATTTGGGTCAATTTCATCTGTTCTATTCATTTCAGAAGAAAACAAAATTGCAGTCATTTATCCTTTACAACTATTACAAGAAAAACTTGTCTAAGGACCCATAGCTTTTTTGCTCTTCTTCCTCCTATCTAAATACTATTACATTATGTTCATGCGGTTACCTACTCAATTAATGCAACCTAATGACTAATTAGGGATAATATACCAAACCTGTAATACATTTACAACCATGTAAAGGATTTACAATGGTTCTATCATTTCAAACAGTGGCCTAGTTTTACACAACCAAAATTAATTAACGAGAATTCCAAAAAGTCTTTGCACCACTTCCAAGCTAGTTAATTGTCGGTTCAACTCCTTCGATGTGTTGAGGTGTCGATTTCAATTCCATGTCCGCTTCCTTTTGATGTGATTGTGATGCTCTTGCATCACATGGTGTGGAATGGCATGGCAGGGCAAGGCATGGGAATGAATGGAATGGCAAGTTAGGGCAAGGAAATGCATGACATGGCATGGAAAGGAAAGGCATGGCATGGTAATTCATGGAAAGTGAAGGTAAGATAAGGAAAGGCAAGGCATGACATGGCTGGGAAAAGCATAGCATTGGCATGGAAATGGCAAGGCAAGGAAAGGCATGCCATACCATACCATACCATACCATACCATATCAAGTCAAGGAAAGGCATACCATACCATACCATACCATACCATACCATGGCAAGGCAAGGAAAGGCATACCATACCATACCATGGGAAGGAAAGGAAAGGCATACCATACCATACCATACCATACCATGGCATGGAAAGGAAAGGAATACCATACCATACGATACGATGCCAAGGATACCATACCATACCATGGAAAGGCAAGAAAAGAGATACCATACCATAACATACCATACCATGGCAAGGCAAGGAGAGGCATACCATACCATACCATACCATGGAAAGGTAAGGCAAGGAAAGGAAAGGAAAGGCATACCATACCATACCATGGAAAGGCAAGGTAGGGAACACCACACCATACCATACCATACCATGGAAAGGCAAGGCAGGGAACACCACACCATACCATACCATACCATGGAAAGAAAAGGAAAGGAAATGAATGAAAAGGTAAGGCATGGCATGGCTTGGAAAGGCGTAGGATTGGCATGGAAATGACATGTCATGGCAAGGCATGGCATGGGAAGGCAAGGCATGGCATGGCAAGGAAAGGCAAGGCAAGGCATACCATACCATACCATACCATGAAAGGCATGCAGAGGAAAGGCATGGCAAGGAAAGGCCTACAAAGGCAAGGCATGGCATGGCATGGCATGACATGGCTTGGAAATGCATAGTATGATATGGTATGGTATGGTATGCCTTGCCTTGTCATGTAAATGGCATGGCATGGAAAGGCATTGAAATACATGGCATGACAAGGAATCACATGGAAAGGCAAGGCATGGCATGGAAAGGCAAGGAAAGGCATACCATACCATACCATACCATACTATACCATGGCAAGGCAAGTCAAGGAATACCATACCATACCATGGCAAGGTAAGGAAAGGCATACCATTACCAAACCATACCATACCATGGATTTCCAAGGAAAGGCAAGGAATACCATACCATACCGTACCATTCCAAGGCTACCATACCATATGATACCATACCAAGGAAAGGCAAGGCAAGGAAAGGCATGCAAAGGCAAGGCATGGCATGGCATGGCTTGGCAAGGCATAGCATTGACATTGACATGGAAATGACATGGCATTGCAAGGCATGGAAAGGCATGGCATGGAATGGAAAGGAAAGATAATGCAAGGCATGGAATGACATCACATGGAATTAAAAGGAAAGGAAATGCATGACATGGAAAGACATGGAAATGCAATGCATGGCATGGAAATGCATGCAAAGGAATGGCAAGGCAAGGCAAGGCGAGGCAATGCAATGCAAGGCAAGACATAGCATTGCAAGGAATGGCATGGCATGGTAAGGAAAGAAATGGCATGACAAGGCATGGCATGGAAAGGCAAGGAAAGGCAAGGAAATGAATGGCATGTAAAGGCAAGGCATGGTACGGTATGGAATGGAAAAGCAAGGCAAGAAAATGCATGGCAATGGCATAACATTGGCATGGAAATGACATGGAATGGTAATGCATGGCAATGTAATGGAAATGGAATGGCATGGCAAGGAAGGGATTGGAAAGTTATGGCATGGAATGACAATGGAAGGAAAGGCATGGCATGACATGGAAAGGCAAGGAATGACATGGAAAGTCATGGAATGGCAAGGAAATCTATGGCATGTCATGGAGTGGAAAGGCAAGGTAATGGAATGAATGGAATGGCATGGCGAGGCGAGGCAAGGAAAGGAATGACATGGAGAGGAATGCAATGTCAAGGAAAGACAAGGCATGACATGGAATGGCATGGCATGGAAAGGAAATGCATGGCATGGCATGGAAAGGAAAAGAATGGCATGGAAAAGCATGGAAAGGAAAGGAATGGCATGGAAAGCAATTTCATGGCAAGGAAATGCAATGCATGACATGAAAAGGCATGCAAATGAAAGAAATGGAATGGCATGGAAAAGCAAGGCAAGGAAAGGCATGGCAATGGCATGGCATAGGATGGAATGGCTTGTAAAGGCATAGCAATGGCATGACAATGACATGGCATGGAAAGGCATGGAAATGCATGGAAATTACATGGAAATGGAAATAGCATGGCAATGGCATGCCATGGAATGGCTTGGCAAGGCATGACAATGGCATGGAATCAACATGTTTGTGGGATTGGGTCTAGGAGGGTACTTTGTCTCCTTGTGTGCTATAACCGAAAAATTGGGTAGGAATGTGCAATAAACTCCCATAGATGGTGAAGGGAAAAGACTAATTGTTTCAAGTCTCCCTGGAAGATTTTTGGTAGCACAACATCACTTTCTATGGTGTGTCATGAAATGTGACCTCAAAACCTTTATTTGTAGGTGGAAAATGATACCCATTCTAAGATCTAGTTTCCATGTGAACTCTCTCATTCTATTGATCAAAATCAATAAGTTTAGTGGACATCATGGAAGACTGAATAAATATTATTAATGAGTGCATTAATGAGTCATTGATTCTTCTTTTTGGCATTTATGAAGGATTACACATAAATCAAATGATTTTATATTTGTCATTCATAGAAAGAGGGGAATAATGTGTGTGACCAGGAAAATGGTCAAATTATGGATTGAATCAACTAAGAAACTAACAACTAGGCTTCTCAAAGGAATGTCAAGGGAAGAATAGGGTCAAGGTTTTTTCCTAAGGAGACTAGGAATACTAGGACTTATACCTACAAGAGAAAACAAATACTTTTATCATGTAGCTCTAGTAAGAGAAGGAGTTAGGGTTTTATGGCATTTTAAAACCCTAGTGCTACTTAATGTGCTTGTTATTGAGAAAATATAGGCAGTTTATCTTGTACAAGTGTGGGATACAAATGTAGGTTCCAAAAGGGACTTACCATTGTGTATTCTACCTTGTTGATGATATCTAACAAAGTGAGCTATTGGATAATGTTATCTTATGGTTTCCATCACCAGGGTTTGAAAAGCTTGACTTCTAACAATGGCTGATAAGATATTGGTAGGTGCATGTACTTCATATTCTAAATATATATGAAGTGTTTGGGTTGTCCAAATGTTGTGTACTTTCGTAATTGAATTTTAGCTTATGTCATCTTCATAATTGAGTAATTTTAGTACTAGTTATGGAGGTTAATTTGACATAACATTGAACTGAGATTGTTAAGTCATTTGTAATTATGTAGAAGATAAATGAGAAAATTTATTTCTATAATAAGTTATTGTAATATGCCATTTTTTAGGTCATAATATTTTCAAGTGACCACTATTTGAGTGTGGATTGTCATTGGATTTAGATGGAGATAATTCAAGAGGTAATCCATATTGTTGGTTGTGAGTTAGAATGTGAATATCCATAACATTCATGCAAACAATTCAGAAGGAATGATCTATCGATGATGTAGAGATACATGGTTGATTAAAAAACAACGCTACTTGAGAACCATTAATTGCTTATGGATTTCACACTTAGAAATCTTTTCCACCATAAGATATTCTTTAATGCGTAATGTAGGTATTTATAATCACTTTAGAGAAAAATCAAGGGATTAATACACATAACATTCATACACTTTGGAATTAAAATGCTTTGAAATTCATATATTTGTCAACATAAAATGAAGAAACAATGAGATTCATAAAAAACATGCGATGAAATGTATATATATATATATATATATATATATATATATATATATATATATATCCAACATCATCTAAATTACACACTTTTTACAAAATGGAAAATCGTGCCCAATATACAAAGTGACAACAAGTTCCCTAACATCAAAAACATCCATAAGATTACCTAGATACAGAATGACATTAGTTTGTCAATCATTGACCATTTCCACCATTGCCACACTCAGGAGCATCCTGGAAATCTATCTTTCTTCTGTTGCTCTAGGAAGCACCTAGAGAGGTTCTAGGCTTGGGCGTGCTTCGACGCTCTGGAGACTGCGCAAAGAATAAACAATGTTATAAGCTTTTTTCCTCAATGAATTAACAAACATACAAAATGATATTTTGCAATTTAACTTAAGACAAATCACCGCATATGTTGATCTCATTCATGAGGGTGTTACCCTCCTCTACGACCCCAATCTCTTTGTGATGCCACCCTACATCAATTATAAGGATCAAGTCAAGAAAATTAAACAAATATGCGTAAAATAAAATTCATGAAACATAAAAAATTATCATCAATGCATTATCTCACCATGAATATCTCAGGCCTCGATGGAGATTCACTGATAGATGGAGCAATACGTTGTACAACCTGCTCTGAGACAACCTCAACTATGGTAGTCTTGGATGATGGGGTCGATGGAAATGGTTGTGGGGGTGGGTGGCATACAGGGGGTGTGGATGGGTGCCTTGCATGTGAATCCACTGAGGATGCATGCAATAACAGTAATGTTGAGGGTGGGTTGTGATATACCCAAGTCACGGGATGTACAAGTGATTGCAACTCTCTAGGTCTAGAGAAACATAACACAAAAGAAACACCCAGGTGCCTAGGGAGTGCAATAATACTATAGCTAGAAAATATATTCGAATCCTACATACATATTAATAAAGTTGAACTATTAGTACCGATTAGTAAAATTAAAAAACATAAACAAATTTTTTTTGAGAATTATACGATATTTAACTCTACAATGATACCTATGACGCAAGTGACTTTCCCATCTCAAATGGACATTTTCCGACATAGCATAGTACCAAATACTGTAGAAACACAAGAATATTAAAAATTTGAGGATTCCATAAAATAAAGAAATGACTATGGCAAATTTATCAAATTTAATACATACTTGTGTGTGGGGTGCACTCAATGAACAAGATGCATCTACTACTATATTAGTGGTGGGGCTAAGCACTGATGCATCTATCGACGTAGAGGGTTTACTGCTCGGACTTAACAACTTCAAAACAACATACATTAAAATATCGATATAAATACAAATAATAAAAAATAAATATATAACGATGAAGAACATAGAGAGGGTTAAGATGCTAACCTCCTCCATGAAGCTATGCTACCCATTGGGCTCTATAGGCCCATAACATGTCTTTTCGCAACTTGAGCATCTGAGAGGTTCACATGGATGGCTTCTATGTCCATGTGTCCTCTCCTCACTGTACACTCTCGTGTATTTTGAAGCTCCAACCCCTCTATCAATGTGACTGCAAGGCACCTCCTGCCGACATAGTGCAACAAAGTTACTGGGTTTCACTAAGCTACGAGTCAATGATGAAATGACTAGTTGTACTTGTTGCAATCTCTTTGCAATAGGAGGATGTTGGGTAGGGGGGTCGAGCCTTCACCTGGGGGATGATGACGTAACATGGGGTCACACCTGACATGTTTTCGGTCCTTTGCGAACCCTCGACCCACCCCCTAAAATTCACCAATGTCAAAGTAGTTGACATGGTTACCAAAAAAAAAGTCAACCCATAATTTTATCATAAAATATAAGGGCATCTCCCTGTTATTGCAGGGAGGTTTTTTAAAAACTATATACCACATATCCATCCAATTTTGACTAATCTAGGGATGGATCCCTAAAAATAGACAATATTTGTTGTTTTGAAATGCCCAGTTCTTTGACTTGGTTTCTATCCATCATATATTATTTCCCTGTAATCAGAAATAGAGGTCAATTTCTCTTAGGAACTTTCAATGGACTTCACAATGATGTCTAAAGAAATGGCCAAAGAGACTTGGTTAGGCTCTTTAATGTCCCTTAATTGTTCCTCAAAGGTTCTGAATATAACCAACCCCTCATCAATTTGAGTGTTTACATTGAGTGGTTGTGGTGGGTTGGGGTTTGGATCTTCTTGATTTTCTTCTTAACGGTTTACATTGTTTGAGGGTTCCATTATATTATATATGCTACAATTTAAAAGCCATGACATGTAAATTAGGTTGGTTTTTTAATTAAAATACAAAAGTACATTTTTTTTTAATTTAAATTCTTAGGAGCAAAATATTAAATTGGAAATGACTAAATTAAGTTAAAAATAAGATACATCAAACATTGTTGAGTATGGCTTCTATGCATTCTTCCTTCTACCTTGATGGTATTAAAAGGAAATATTTATGGTAAAACTAAGAGACATGATGCTGAATAGTAGATAGAAAGAAACATATTAGGTACAATTAAGTTTCGTGAATCAATCACTTCTCGATCCTTTGATGTAAAGACTTTTATTAAATGGAAATACATTAAGAAGAAAAAATGTGAACAAGAAAATCCATTGAACACCAAACACTAATTGTTAATGTCAGGACACAAATTCCTCCCATCCTATTTATGTCGTAATTTTATATCTTAATATTGTTCAAAAAATTCAAACAAAATATAAATTTGTGTTTTTTATACGGCATACATGGAATAGCATATTGCATAGCAGAGATATTTAAACGGCATCTCAATGGATGCGTTTGGAGACACGCAAACTTCCAAAACATCCTTTGAGTTTTCATTTTTAGGTTACCATAATATGACAATTATTTTAGGATATTGTAACAATATGACGTACAGCATAGTATGAGACTTATTTCTGTCTTGACAATGGAAGCAGAAATATGACAGTTTCTAAAAATTTGTTTGAATCAACTGTGATAATGTGTTTCAGCCGCTGTAATAAAATTGCTTGAAATCAGTAGTAATAATAATGAATTTCAGCTGCTGTAATAATAGCAATGCTTGAAATCAGTTGTAATAATAATGATGAGCTTCAGTTGTAATATTTCTACTTCCATTGTTAATGTCATAGTAGAAATTGTTTGAATCAACTGTAATAATGTGTTTCAACCGCGGTAATAAAATTGCTTCAACTGTAGTAATGTGTTTCAGCTGCTGTAATAAAATTGTTTGAAGTCAGTAGTAATAATAATTTGTTTCAGCACCTGTAATAATAGCAATCCTTGAAATCAGTTGTAATAATAATG
>JASDQU010686124.1:0-11740 GCA_032191745.1 Picea mariana | reverse complement strand
AAATTCAATCAATATTGCGAAGAATCCGATTTTTCATGCAAGGACAAAGCATATTGAAGCTCAGTATCATTTTGTTCGAGAAAAGTTGCAGTCAACTGAAATAAGTCTTGTGTATTGTAATACTAGTGAAAATGTTGTTGATATTTTCAAGATTAAGTATGAACTATTTAGGGAGATGTTAGGTGTAAAAGTCAATCCATTCTCCATTAAGGGGGAGACTTGGAAATAATCAGTTGTGAGAGTCAGTTGTAGGGGTGTTAAGAGTTAGTTCTTAGTTAAGTCTTTGGTTTGCATGTAACTTACTCGGTCGAGTCTTTTCCTATATAAAGATGTAATTCGTCTTCATTGTATAATACATAAGTGAGCATAGCCTCACTGTGTTTGTTTTGCATATTTTATCTAGAATCCCATTCCTCCTTCAACGTGCACACTTTGTTGCATCCACCGAACAAAGAAATCGTGAAATCCCTCAATCTATTCAACTTCTTATCAAACCCTAGCGATGATATCCGGCGAGAGTTAATCTGGTGTTCCTTATGTCGTGTGCAGGAGGTTGTCTTGCTCGAACTGCTTGGGAAACACACTCAGCTTGAACTGAGATCTCATTCTGCTTTAGAAACATTCTCCTTTGGATCGTAATCAATTCCTCACGAGGTTACAACAACACGCAAATTGTTTCTCAACTCTTTTTCTCAAGGCGACGGTAGGCAACAATTTTATTGTACAACACCAACAAACTTTACAGCCCTCTTTGCACAACGCTCGCGACGCGAAAATTGATCTCTGATATGGAGTCTCTGCCAGGGACGGATTGAGAGCGGCGGCTTCACACGGGTGGACGAAGAGAGACTCATCAAATAGTGAATCACAAACAAAAACACCCTATGAGCACACAAGAACAATCTACTCTCACACACATACACTAATCCAATCTACATGAGATTAATCTCACATATTTTTGGGTGAGGGAGTTACATCGAGATTTACTATACCAACTAAGAAACATATTTTACTCACAATACAAACATTTATTATTATTATTATTATTAAAAAAATCTAAATGTAATATATTTACTTAAATACAATATATTTATTGTTATTTTGAATTATTATTATTATAAAAAAAATTCTAAATACAATAGATATATATAAGTGTTGTTAAATCCAACTTGTTTTAAATTTGGGAATATAGATTCAAAAAATATTTCAATAATCTTCAACAAGTCCCAATCAACATTAAAGTAAACACTAATTCTAACAAATTTCACATCCCAATCACCATTAAAGTAAACACTAATTCTAACAAATTTCACATTGTCATTAAAAGTTTTTCCTCTATGAATATGAATTTGTATGTATTTCTATTTTGCAATAAAATAGAAATATTGATTAATTTTAACAAATTTCACATTGTTATTAAAAGTTTTTCTTCTATGAATTTGTATGTATTTCTATTTTGCAATAAAGTAGAAATATTGATTGTGCATATATAATTTAAATGTGATAGATTATTTCTTGTCATAGTATTTAGTCATAGTATTTAGGGGATTGTTCAACATAGAATTTCACTATACAATTCATGTTTAAATGTGATAGATTATTTCTTGTCATAGTATTTAGGGGATTGTTCAACATAGAATTTCACTATACAATTCAGAGATTAGTTCTTATTTTAACAATATAACTTCTCTTCTTTAAATTGATCATATAAGAAACTACTATCTCCATTTTTATATTAAAAATAATAATCTTAACCCTATTTAATATAAAAATAATAATCTTAACCCTATTTAAAGTTACAATTTCATTCATTCACACACCTGACAACCAAAACATTCAAAATCATATAAAGTTTAATACTTATAAAAAAAATCTAAAGGACATTTATATTTGAAAAAACGACAATGGGACAATCGAGACAACTTTCGAAACAAAAAAAATTCATTTCAAGAAATACTTCTACGCCAGCCGTAACATCGACTTGTTGGATTTGATTGAATACATATAATAATTGTGCTAGTCGGAATCCACAACATCGCAATGTACCAAAGAGCAGTTGTTTCCAATCGTCGGTCAAAACCGACACTGTTTTAGATGAGTGTCGTATGTAAATACTCTTACAAACATTGAACTTCATCTGCACAATATCCATCTGATATATAAGTACAGAGAAATTATGTATGCATTCCAACAATTGTATTTCAGCAATTATGTTTTAGATGAGTGCCGTATGAGATGAGTGTCGGATGGAAATACTCTTACAAACATTGAACTTCATGGACACAATATTCATCTCATGATAGATAAGTATGATGATAGATGAGTATATCTAAATTTGTTGGAATATATAATTCTTAGTTATTTAATATCCTTGTTAATGTATTGAAAAGTAGAGTCAATTTCTAAGTGAGTTGTGTGATTTTATTCTTAAGAGGTTGTTTTAGAGTTGGATTTGTGAGATTTATATTTGGTATGTTGTTGAGATATTATCTCAACCTCTCCATTTATATTTGGAATAAGTTAGATCTAAAACCAGTGAGCTCAATATAATGAGTCACAAACCATTGTACAAATATTCATTGATTTAGTAATTCAATAGAAACTTTGTGTTCACAATCATTTGTCTTTACTCTCTAATTTTATCAAAAATCTGTAGGCATTCCAACAATTGTATGCTCAGTAAGTATATACAAGTTATGCTTCAAACTATCTCAGGCACAGGCTCCTCTGAAGGATGTTTATAAATCTCCAAGTGGTTGTGGAGTTCAGCAATGGTATCCAGTGGATTTGTTAATTATATATGTAACCTCAACAGTATGTGACTGTACATTGCGAGCTGTCCTGGACAACTGTACGATTGTTTCTTGATTTTATTGATTTGCTGAAGCTTATTTAGCTCAACTCTTTTCCCTTAATGAATTGTGTTCTGCTCATTCTTGTTTCCAATTTCATCTTTTCTGTATTAGCTTATTTTCTTCTCATTTTTTCATGGTATCAGAGCTTAGGACGTAAGCCTCTTCACAGTTCCTAAAGAGCAGCCCGATCATAGGAAGAAGAGCGCACAACTTACATTGTCTCGCAGACGAGAGAACGAGACACAAGATTCTTCAAAGAGCTTAGAGAGCAGTCTGCATTCCGCAGTATGCTCAAAATATCATTGGAAACAAAAAGCACGAGGAAGCAGAGCACCAGAAGGACAAAACAATTAAAGATTCATGAGCATTTAAAGAGTTCGTGAAATTCTTTCTTCAGGAGGAAGTTTGCAGAAGTAGCAAAGGAGAAGCTACTTTAGCCGTAAGATTGGACATGGGAACATATATGAGCCTTTAATTAAGCTCAAAAACGACAAGCCCGCAGATAAGGAACATTTTTTTCTTCAGTCGTAATATCGAGCGAGAACAAGATCAGTCATCAAATCAAGAAAATATTAAGTCACGACTGTCATATATCATTGGAGAGAGATCGACGGTGGGGAGGAATTGTGAGGATAGAGAAGGAAATTAAAGTTTGTGAAAGCTGTGAGCCTGCAATCCCTCAGGATCGTTGATCTTGCTAGATCAAGAGATCAACGGTGGATATCGATCCTGCTACGAACGAGCATCTTCGCATTACGGGGATCGGGAAGAAAATTAAAGCTTGAGCAAGTTGTGAGCCCACAATTCCTCAAGATCATTGATCTTGTTAGATCAACATATCAACGATGGATATCGATCCCACTATGGATGAGCATCTTCTCTTTGCATAGATTGGGAAGAAAATTAAACAGTGAGCGAGTTGAGTTTCCACATTCACTCGTGGTAGTTGATCTTCAAGAAAGGGACACGTGTCAGGCGATCTCATACTCTGAGAGGAAGCAAGTAGAAGCTGAGTGAGTAAAGGACTTCCGAAGGCCTGAAGCTCCGAAGAGCCGAAGTAGATCCAGATCACTGATCGAAGTGTACATGTGGCAGGAGATCCTGCACTCTGGCGGATAACCACTTCAGAAGGAAGACAGATGCGAGAAGCCCAGAGTTCATCAGGACCGTCCATCAATGAGGACACATGATGCCATATCTCTCACTTCGCCGACTTAGTACTCGAGAAGGTTTTGTAGAGAGAAGCACTAGAGAAAGAACTACCCGAAGTCTCGATGTAAATCTAAGCCATTGAAGTCTAAGGACATGCGTCGACATATCTAACACTCTGGAAGTTTAACACTTCAAAGGTTATTCATTGAAGGCCAAGGACATGCGTTTGTTGGACATTTTGTCATTGATATGTTATCATCGATGTAAACAGTCAATGTCATTGAGATGTGATGATAAGTTGTTATGATGAATTGTCATTGTTGAGTTATCATTGATGAAATTTTCATTAATTCCAACAATATAACAGTTAGCAGAGAATGAAAATTTCAGATAGTATGCATAGATCAAAGCTCATAAGGAAAAGAGAATTGCAGAAACACGATCAGATCAAGTCGTGACTGTTTCATACACAAGCGCCATATCAAGGGAAGGGATTGATAGCGGAGCGTGAAGCGAGAACTAAACAATGCATTAATTCCAATCCCGCAATTAGTCTATATCGTCGATCATCACCTGCCAATATATCTATGGTTGGTATCAGTTCCACTACCAAATGAGCAGTTTCCATTGTGAAAAACGACAATAGTTTTAAGCGTCATGCTAGTGACGACCCCACAATAATCCTTGATTGTTGATCTGCTCTGAGAGCATTCTCGAGTGTTGGATCAAGTTGAGTGGAACTACAGAGTAAGTCATGGACCATATATTATGGAAGTGACATATGCATGGTCATCCTAACATTGACCACTTCAGGTAAAATCGATCAAAGTAAATGTGCATGAAGGAATTTTAGCCGAAGTCGAAGTTTCGAAGTAAATGTGAGTCATCTGATCTAAGGAGTACTTTGGAAAAAAGTTTTGACCATTCGATATGAAGTAGATATATATGATAAGGTCTTAGCTAGAGTCCCCAAGAACTCAAATTCCCGACATCCATTTGATCATAGGCAACTTTTTGGGAAAAAGAAGAGCCATTGGATTTAAACCAAGGCAAAGTAGCATCGCAGACAGATCGAGTTGTCGATCTAAGATCTTGATCAATGAACAACATTATTTTCAGGTTAAAAGTTTTGAGGAGGTTATACTTCGGGTAAAAAAAGAAATAAGAAAGGTGAAGTTAACCGAAGTTCCGAAGTGATGAACTTCCGTCAACCGTCGAATCATAGGAAGAGTAGGGAAATCATGTCAACCATTGATCTATTCAGAGCACGCCAAGGTAGAAGTAGTCAACTTCGGTGTTGATCACTTCGACAAAAAAGGGTTAAGAACAAGTAATATTACCCGAAGGACGAAGTCCCGAAGTGGACATGAGTCGTCTGATCTGAGGAACACTTTAGGAAATATCACGATCGTTGGATCAAGGAAATTAGAAGGATAGGATAGGCAAGGAAAAAGGTTTGATATCTCGAATACCCGAATCCCCGATAGTCGTTGGATTGAATTAATATTTTTTGAGTTAAATGAGGACCATCAGATCTGGAAAATACATGATGGTCCTTGGATCAAAATAATGGTCAACTTCGGTGCTGACCACTTTGGCGAAAAAGAATTCAGAACATATGAGGTCACTTGAAGGATGAACTTATGAAGTCGCTCTTAGCCGTCGATCTGAGATATATTTTAGGAGTTAGGACAATCGTTAGCTAGAGGATAAGAACATGTGCCACATGAGGAGATCTACGTAAGCAAGGAAATGTGACACAATCAGATGATGATAAGAAGTTGGCACTTTAGGTATGTGTAAGTCATGAATATAAGTGACATTTGGCAGCCACTCAATCAGTTCCACGTCAACAAGTTACGTCACTCTAGGAGTTTTTACTTTGGCAGTTTCACCACTAGCAAATTCCCGACGTCTCAAAGTTCCGAAATGAACGAGAATCGTTCATTGTGCAAATAAAATCTAACCATCGATCTAATTTAGGACCGTTATCGACCATTGATCAAGTACAATGGAACGATAGAATAAGCGTAAACCATGAAGTGACGCTAACCATTGATATACTTCAGAGAGCATTATCAACCATTGAATATTATGGACACGCATCTTTATTCGGGAGATTTGTAAAGAGGCTAGAAGTCGTGAAGGACAGAGTCCTGAAGTAGTGACATTCATCCATCTCATCATGCGATTGAAAACATGACCATCAATATTCACAAGTGATCAAGCACTTATTTAGCCTAGCTCCTGGTCACCACCTTCATTCGTATGGAATAGAGAAATAAGGGTAAAAGAAGAGGCAATGCTTAAATCAATGAGCTCATGGTTTTGCGCATATGGTCATATGTAAATGGGTTGAAGGAAGTGCCTTGTACAGATTTAATTCGACAGAGAGTAAACACTAGAACAATACAAAGAATTGATAAAAGATCAAATATGATTTGTTGGTGAACTGAGAACACAACAAAAACATGAGTACGATATAATTAGTCGATACAGGTCTATGATCAACTCATGAAGACAAAAGAAGTGACACATAGTCATGATTAAAAGAGAGTTAATTCATAAGCATTATGAATAAAGGATAAAAGAAAAAAATGATATTATTTAAATATTAATATTAACATTTAAATTAAAAGGTACAATGGTTCAAATATCAAAATACATAATGATTCAAATTCAAACTAGTTTGAAGACTATATAAACAAGAAGGAATGGGGAGAAGAAAGTGTAGTTCAATTTGTTGAAGTATATATATTTATATATAATGGATTGAATGAAGGTTCATTCTATCAGGTTGGTGCATATTTACAAGTTGGGTCATGTATGAGGATTGGATTCCTTACATCTCAGTTGGACCTGGGATCAACAAGTTGGGACTTGTTATGAGGGTTGGATTCATCATTTCTCACTTGGATTTGAGAACTACAAGCTGGGTCTTGTAACAAAGAGTTGGGTCTCTCATAATTGTTTGAATATGATATTCAAATATTTATCTTATGTATTCATTCAAGTTAAATAAATAAATAAAGTATTTCTTCTTTTTTATATATTGATTGAGAAAATGAAATAAGTATTTGTTGTTCAGTTAATTTATGAAAAGTTGAAAATTGTCCAAATTTTTTTGACACTGATTCACCCCCTCCCCCTCTCAGTGTCAAGTATCCATTTCAACAATTGGTATCATAGAAGGTGCCTTCAACATAGTTTAAAACACTGAAGGTAGATTTAGAAAAAATGGGTGGACAAATTGTTATCTCCACAAAAGAAGCTCCCTTATTTAATGAAATATATTATTTATCATGGAGGGAAAATATGAAAATATATCTGAATTTAATAGGATATGAAGTTTGGGATTCGGTAATAAGTAACCCTAACACTTAACTACTTCAAAGAGAAAAACCAAATCTGCAAAGGAAGCAAGGAGAAACAATTCAGTAGCCTTAAAAGGAATTCAAGATGGATTTTCAGACCAAGTCAAAGAAAAGATGAAGCACTACAAATCTGCAAAATAATTATGTCTTCAACTAGAAAATAGTTATCAGAATGAAACACAAGAAGAAGATAAATCTTATCAAAGTGAGGAACAAGATTTAGATAAAGATGATTCCTGTCATAATAAGGAAAAAGACTCTAATGAAGAGGATTCTTATCATAATGAAGAACACAATACAAAGAAAGATATTTCTAATCAGAATGAAATGCAATATTTGATGCAAACCCCAGTTAACAATGGAGAAGACAACCTCATCAAGGAATTGAGGAATACCTCAATATTCACTAAAGAAAAAGTATTATATTTTAAGACTAATGTTATAACTACATTTGAAGTAATTAATATGGAACTAGGAAATAGTCTACATATTGAAGTCACTAAGGATGTTCTTGATCATGTTGAGTACACAAGTATGTGCAATATAGAAGAGTTGGAGAAACTCCAACAGAAAGATATGATGCTACTTCAAAAGTTAGATCAATCTAACCATGAAGAGTTTGAATAGAGAGTTTAGCTAGAAGACAAAGAAAAGGAGATCAAAATATTGAAAAACGAAGTTAATAATCTAACAAAAGAGATGGAAGAATTAAAGAAACATGACAATGAAAGAAAAGAAGTACTAAAAGAATCAGAAGAATTAGTTAACAGTCTAAACACTCAACTTGAGGAAATTAAAGAAAGTGAAGAAGACCTAAAGATCCAGTTAATTGGAAATGGAAATCATCAATTTCAAAAATATAAATGAAAGTACTAATGCATATCTAATGACTCAAATTGAAGAAGCTAAGAAAAACGATAAATCCCAAAAGATCCAAATAACTAAAAAGGAAGAATCATGCAAAATGTTTTAATTATAAGCCATGAAACTCAAAAAGATTCAACTAGAATATGAAGAAGAAATCAAAATATTGAAAAATAAAGTTTTTATCTAACAAAAGATATCGAAGAATTGAAAACATATGACAAAACTGTTAAATGAAAATAAGTCTTGGATGAGACATAAGAAATAGTCATCAATCTAAAGACTCATCTTGAACATGATAAAGAAGTGGAAGAATCCCTCAAGATTCAGTTGACTAAAAAAGAAGAATTATGTCAAATATTAGAGTTATAAATAGTCAATCTCAAACAGATGAATGAAAAGACAAATAAGATTGTCGAATTCCAGAATAGCTCAGTTATCCTAGATAATATTTGGAAGAGCCAAAGATCAACTGATGACAAAACTGGTCTTGGATACAATAAGAAATAAGAAAATAACAAATGGAGCACCATTTACAAACATGAGAAAGGATGATTGTTCTTAAAAGAAAAAGGTGCAAGCATAAAGAAATTACAAGTCATGAACTTTGTTAAGGAAGGAAGTTATAGAAGTAAAAAGGAAGAAGAAAATTAAATGATAGATCTTTCAAGACAAAATAAAATCAAGAATGGAAGCACCTTCAATGGCTATTGTTTTTCTTGTCATAGCTTTGACCATAAAGCAATCGACTGCAAGAAACCAAGAAAATTCAAAAACTCAATTAGATGTTGGAGATGCAATTTTGTTGGGCACACAACAAAATTTTTTCATACAATGAGATGTTACAACTGTGATAGGCTTGGGCACAAATCCCAAAACTCCAAGAATACAAAAAGTCAATATTTGAATAAGTCATTCAAGTCAGTGAAAAAACCTAATAAACGTTGGAAGAAGAAAGGAGATGACAAATCTCCAAAAACACAATTAGAAAGAGAAGATCCAAAAAATAGAATATCTCATAGAAAGATATCAAGAAGAAAATCTGAAGGAGAAAGCAAGAAAGATGATATTACACCTAAAAATGTAGAAATTAATAATAAGAATATGATGGGTGAAGGTCCTAATAAAGAATGTGAAATTCCATATGAAATCAATCAAGCCCAAGAAAAGGAAGTGCCTATAGAAGAATATGGGACAATATCAAATTATGATGAAGTCATAATTTGTTAGCCAAAGAAAGAACATACAAACAGAAGTTTAAATTGGGTTATACAAAATCAAAGGATTATGCCAAGAGTTGTTTTTTTTAAATTAACATATGGAAAATCTTGACTATCTATAGATTAGTTGTCAAAAGAAAAATCATTGGTAGGGCTAGTTGTAGAATACGATAAGAGAAAAAATAAAGGTAGCAGATAAGTTCATGGAGTATCATTCAACAAAGATCAATTGATAACAAAATTGGTATTTAAATCAATTGGTATCATTCCTCAATTGATATTCCTCTGAAATATCAAAGAAGAATAAAAATCAAATAAAAAAGATTAGTAAGATTCATACTCTTGTTCTATTTGACAAAGGAAAGTCAACAAAAACTCGGGAGGGGTATTTTGGTTATCAAATAAGAAAATAATTAGATTAAGTTTTGAAAGACTTGATCACTACAAATAGGTACCACTATAAGTTGGTATAAAAAAGACTACTTATTTGAACACAAATATCCCAATCAACTGAGATAAGAAGTTAGTAAATTAACAGGAGAAGAGACGTTGTCAGGAAGAGCTACCCTTTAAGAAACAAAGGGGAGAGTAGTCAGAGGAAAAGAGAGAATATTGACAGGGGGAGTCATTCAATCATGGAAGGCAGAGCATGAATGCAGGGGGAGTTACCCAATTTCATATTTATGTCAACAAAATGCAAACAGACAGAGGTTGATCATAAGGGGAGCAACCCTTTTCCATTAATGTCAAAGGGGGAGAGTAAATTCATAGAGAAAATCATCATCACATGGGGATTTTTTGTATGAAGTTAGTGTGTTTCCCTAAATGACAAAGGGGGAGATTGTTGGAAATATTGTCATTTATATGTTGTCATTGATGTCAACAGTCGATGCCATTGTGATGTAATGATAGGTTGTTATGATGAATTGTCATTTTTGAGTTATCATTGATGAAATTGTCATTGATGTCAATAGTATAACAGTTAGTAGAGAATGAAAATGTTAGAGAATATGCAGAGATCAAATCTCAGAAGGAAAAGTGCATTGCAGAAACACGATCAGATCAAGTCACGACCATTGGATACGCAAGCACCAGATCAAGGGAAGGGATTGATTGCGGAGCTCGAAGGGAGAATTCAACAATGCGTTAATTCCAATCCTATAATTAGTCTAGACCGTCGATCATCACCCAAAAATACATCTATGGTTGGCGTCAGTTCCACTACCAAAACGAGTAGTTTCCATTGTGGAACTGAACAATAGTTTTAAACATCGTGCTAGTGATGACCCCACAATCATCCTTGATCATTGATCTGGTCTGAGATCATTCTCAACCATTTGATCAAGTTGAGTGGATGGAAAGAGTAATTCATTGACCATAGATCATGGAAGTGACATGCACATGGTGAACCCGACATTGACCACTTCGGGTAAAATCGACTGAAGGAAACGTGCATGAAGGAATTTTAGCCGAAGCTGAAGTTTTGAAGTAAACGTGAGTCGTCTGATATAAGGATTACTTTGGAAAAAAATTATGACCATTCGATATGAAGTAGATATATATGATAAGGTCTTAGCTAGAGTCCCCAAGAACTAGAATTCTCGACAGCCATTCGATCATAGCTAACAATTTGGGAAAAAGAAGATTCATTGGATTTAAACCAAGGAAAAGCAACATCATAGACAGTTTGAGTCGTCAATCTAATATCACGATCAATGAACAACATTCATTTTGGGTTAAAATTTACGAGGAGGTTATACTTTGCGTAATCTCACTTCGGGTAAAACGAGAAGTAAGAAAGGAGGAGTTAACCGAAGTTTCGAAGTCATGAACTTCCATCAACCATCAGATCAAAGGAAGAGCAGGGAAATCCTATCAACCGTTGATCTATTTAGAGTGAACCAAGGTAGTAGTGGTCAACTTCGGCGTTGACCACTTCATAATAAAAGGGTTGACAACAAGTAATATTACCCGAAGGCCAAAGTCCTGAAGTGGGCATGAGTTGTCTGATCTCAGGAATACTTTGGGAAATATTATGACCGTTGGATTGAGGAAAGTAGAAGGATAGGATAAGCAAGTAAAAAGGTATGAGATCTTGAATACCCAAATCCCCGATAGCCACTGGATTGAGTTAATATTTTTTGGGTTAAATGAGGACCATTGGATTTGGACAATACATGATGGTCATGTTGGATCATGTTGTCATTGATGCCAATGGTTTGATTGATTGATGTCATTGATTGATGTCAAGTAATTGATTGATGTCAAAGGATTT
>JASDQU010686123.1:55711-73545 GCA_032191745.1 Picea mariana | reverse complement strand
ATTGTACCTAGTAGTCCCATGTTTGACCTATTCATGGTCACTAGCTAGTTTAACTCATCTTAATTTAATATGGAGATTTACAAAAAACTCAATGTTGATGAAGTTTGTGTAATAGAATTTTTCCAAATTTAACTTTGAGTGGAGATAGATCAATAGTGCTAGTTACAAACTTCTTAAAATACCTAGATCCACCTTAATATACATGAGATAATACTTTAGGCTTGGATGTTTTTTTCTGATACTGCCTCCCCCACTTAACACTACTAGAATGATCACCTCCTCCCTGATGCTTCTTAAAGGAAATACAAAGCAGGAAAATTTAACTTCTATTTAGAATTGTACCAAGCCTTGAATGCAAGGGATGCACCCTCCCTCCACTTAGGAAATCCTCACAACATCGTCATTTGATCAACAACTCCCACCCACAACCCCCTCAGTTGTGGCAAGGGGGATGGAGTCATTAGGCACCAAATTCAAACATTTTGTTGGGTTTCTTGTCCATAACAATAATATCTCACTTGGATGTTAAACACACTAAGATGATTTAGCTCAAATTGATTTCTTATAAGATTTTATTTCACACTTCTATTGTCCATTTATACTATTGTACCTAGCAGTCCCATGTTTGACCTATTCATGGTCAGTAATTGGTTTATGTCATCTTAATTTAATATGGTGATTTACAAAAAAATCAATGTTGATGAGGTCCGTGTAATAGAATATTTCCAAATTTAACGAAATATGTGTTATGTTGTTTATATGCTTAGTGTCTTTGTTATAACATATGATGAATGCATCTAATGTGATTTCTTAGTGCTTAATTGTATTAAAGATAAATGAATGCTAAATCTGAGCTAATTCTAGGTGCTAAGTGATTCAAAGTGCTTGATATTTATTGTTACTGCACTGGTATGTAATAAAAGTTTAGTCTGTGATGTGAATGAGACTCATGAACTAATACATATTGTTGTCTAAGTGCTCTGCTAAGTTTTGTAATCATAGATTTGTGTCCCAGATTCGTTACAGAGACTTGAGTCCTGTAACCCCCCTTGCCTCTAAATCGGGTGAGACTTCATTTTCTTCGTCAGTGTTGTCGAAAGGGTCGGTAGTTAGGGTTTTGTTGGTGCATTGTTGAAGCATTGAACCCTAGGTATTCCCCTGTGCCAAGAAATGGTTTTGTTGTTGGGATCTGAAACTGTGATAGCTGGGAACTGAAGAAAAGAGAAAGCTTCGTGCGTAGATCTGTTGTTGTAGTGCATAATATTCTACTTGACTTGCAAAGCTCTGTGCTAAGAAACAAACTTGATCTGAAGAAAAGAGGTAAGATATTAAAGCTTTGTGCTCTGGTAAGGGTAATATAAGTGGATTTTTTTTCTTCGGAAGCATGAATCTAAGTATGTTTGATAGGTTTTTTCCTAGACTGAATGGTAGGGCACAGTTAGAAGAAAGAATTGATCTGAATAGAGAAAGATATGTTATTCCTATGCATATAAAGAATATTTCAACTAATAAGTGGATGCAGGAACCTAGAAAGAATTTTTGCAAATTGTAGGTCTAGCACTGTGATCCTAGTGCGCAATACAAGAGAGGTTGGGGATTATTTAAAATAAAGAGAGGATTGACATTCTGTTATAATTGTAGAGGATTGAGACATATTTCTAAGGAATGCCCCTGTATAGGTCTTATTTTTCTTTATTGTAAAGTTATTGGTCATGAAGTTGAGGATTTCCCAAGAATGATTTCTAAAGTTGAAAATATGAGCACGAGACAAGAAAACTCTAAAGAAATTCAAGAGGCTAAGAGCATGTTGGAGAATCATAAAGAGAAAGCGTCAGAGACTATGTTAATATAGTTAAAAGAAGTAATGAATGATGATAGAGACATCAGTTTACTAGATATCATGAAAGAAAAACAAGACATAGTTACAAGAATAGAAGACTTCTAGATAGACTGTGTATTGGATGCAGAAGCACACATGAATATTATTCCAGAAAACACTTGGGAAATTTTGGCAAAGCTTGCTATGGTACCTTCATTGGGAAGGATAGGCTTGTTTAAAGAAAATATGATACCCATATGTGGAAGAGTTACTAATGTACCTATGATTGCTCATGAAACATCAACTGAAGAAGAATTTAAAGTCCTTAAATTTGTTGAGAACAATGCCCCTTTTCCACTTTTGTTAGGAAAGACTTGGATTGAGAAGGATCAGATTAGAAGGAAAGAAGAGGAGGAAGCTACAGAACATAAAAAGAAATAACCAAGGGACTTCATAACTAGAAAAATAGAGAGACTAATAGAAGAACAAGAGGATCAGTCGAAGCAATGGAGGGAAAGAGAATTAGTTGTTGAAGTTGAAAGAATGCAGGAAGGCTTGAAGAACTTGTCCATGCAAGAAAGAAGTGTAGCCACCCCAGAAATAGTAAGAGAAGGAACATTAACCTTAGAATCTATAAGAGGATATCAGTAGTGCAAAGTCCTTTTACCATGAGAGAATAAGAATACAAATGGGAAGACGATTCCAAAATTTTTTAGAGAAGCTCAAATCATAGGGAAGAAGGCCAGGAAGCTCAATAAGAAGAAAGATAAGCTAGAAAAACTATCGGATTCTATAGAGAAAAAAAGGAAGACTTCGCAGGAGGAATATCTACAGAACTTGAACCTTGCCGGAATAGTAGAACCACGCAGACTGGGACTTCACCATAGCAAAGCTATATGACCATTGGAGGCACCCCGATCATTAGAATGACACCCTGAAATGGCTAGAAAACATAGTTATGAGTGAATAGACCATTGAGACCATGCCATAACGGATGGATTCATATTGATGGATGCATTCCTACCCATTGGAGGAATCAATTACAATGCTTTCTTATTTAACCCGTTCGACGCTGCGTCGGGGCCACTTTTTTCCACCCATTATTATCCAAGCTACCAGAGAATCAATTGTGTATCACTTTGTGATTTCTAGACCTTGCCATCCATTAGATTACCTCTCTTATGTTCTCTCCTACCTGATCTATTTGTCTACAAGTGTGGATGTCGGGCGAACCCATCGCGTTAGAGATATCCATTGGGGAGATCCTTATGAAGATAATGGTTGATAGATACTTTTCTGTAGGAATACATGCATCGTCGAATGGGGGACTGCAAGCATCCCCTTCGACTGGACGTCATTCTAGCCAAACCATGACTGAGAAGAGTAGCAAGCATTGCGATGATCTGACTAACGTGAAGCAAATCTCATCGGTCTTGCCAAATTATATACCACCTTTGGCTAGCATAGTTAATCACAACAACATCCCACATGACTTTGAGTACACGTTGATCACTACGTACATCCTGAAGGGGATACGCGTAGTTGGAACCCAGTTGGGAAAGATCCCAACTCTAAAGAACAACAACTTTAATCTCGGTGATAGAAAGAACTAAACCATGCTTGGGCCCCATATGTATTTGATGAATATGACTAGGAAAAAGTCATGCATAGTCTCCCATCCATGGAACTCACATATTCAACGATATTGAACGTGATGAAGATMCCTCACTTTGGCCAACATCAGGAAGTTAACGCTTGCATTAAGTGCCTCATGTCGTGCTATCATGGAGGATATGTGTGGCTTGACAGGCACGTTAGTGTGGATGGATCTGGCATTGATCCACCTGATCATAGGATTGATCATGTAGGGACCGGACCCTCAGCAGTTCTACCCAAGGAAGACTTCAGATCGATCCCTAGCACAGCGCGTAAAGGAGGATTATGGCGATGTAGAAAAGGGAAAGTGAGGCTACAAGGTAGATTCCATCCAGGATGGCACAGTGTGCCTCACTTTCCAACTTATAGCTGGAAAGCTCATCAGAAAGAACCATCCAACACAGGTCAGTCGGTTCGTAGTGGACCTCATTGGGAAGTGCGTAGAGGGCATGCAAATGAACTAGGAGAGTTACCTTGTCAACGAGCTTGAGAAATATTGTCGCAAAGCACAGGATTAGGGGTATGAATTTCATTTTAGTTGGTTACTTGTATTGATCGCATTTGTCTTTTGGCATATGCCGGAAGGAGTGACATTTCCAATGTTTAGCCATCGAATCCATTGGCTACAAGGTTCTCCACCTTGTGGTATACAAATGACATGTTGAAGCAGTGGCGATCGAACATTGTGTTCCATGCCTACTACCAACAATTAATGTGTGATATTGAGGCATTTCCATGCATGACACCGAACACATTGCACCAGTACATACAACTAGTGAAGTCTTGCACAGATTGAGACTTTCTCTATATTACTGCACAGAGGGATGTGAGAAAGGAGGAGTTACAGTCTTACTATAAGTTGACCAAAGAATATGGAGGAAATCACCAAAGAATGGCCAGCAAAGTTCCTTTTATTGGTTGAATATACAAAAATCTCAGACCGTGACATCATCATAAGTCCCTTGGTCACCCGTGTCGAGCGTGACAGATAGACCAACGCGAAGAAAAAGAAGAAAAAGGAGGAAGTGTAGAACATAGAAACTGGTGAGGAGGACAAATCCTCGGAGGAAAGTGGGCCTGACTCGCCCGTGGGAGGAGGAGGAGAAGAAGTAAATCAAGAAGGAGGAGGGGAAGAAGGATAAAAGAAAGGAAAATCTGAAGTTACATCACCGAAGGATCCCCCTATCGAGGTCAAAACATCAAATAAGAGGAATGTTTCTCCACAGAAACCCTCAGCAAGAAAGAAGACGTGCGCTAATAATCCCAAGATGAAGGCCACGCTCATAGAGGATGACGTCGATCTAATCATCGCAGTTGTGGAGGATGCTTCAGAGGATATATTGTAGCGATATGAAGAAAAGAAGGAGACTCTGTATGAAAGAATTGATAAGGAGATGAAAGATATACAAAAAGACATCCATTCAAGTCGCACAATACCTACTGTGCCTTCTTCATCAAAGATTGAAGAATTGGGGGATGAGCCCGCCCAATTACGAAGACTAGAAGATGCAATAGAGACTCGGCTTCAATGAGTCCAAGAAGAAAAGGAGGAGGCTACATAAGCCTTGAAGCAATTAAAGGAGGAGGTCTTAGAGCAACTACAAGTTGCATAGTCTTGTGTATTCTTCTACGAGAAGGAGAAAAATGAAATTCGGGTGATGTTCAAGGAAGAAAATGCAAATATATATAAATAAAAAGACCAGTTGCTCCCAAAGAAGAGTATGGTTAAATAAGTAGTGACTAAAGAACTTTTCTCTATGCCAGGCTTGGCCCAGGATGAACAAGAGTCAACTGAGATTCAAGTGGGGAAGCTCATTGAGGCCATTCAACAGCTTCAAGAATAGGTAACGGAGTTGGAGCTTCAAGAAGTACCTAACACTCCACAAGAAGTGCGCGACCAAAGGGAGGAAGCCGCTAAGAGTGCAGTTGGAAAGATCAAGGTCCTTGCCTTAGAATGTAAGAAATTGAGTGATCGAAGAGCCCAAACCTATGAATGCCTCGCAGAATATCCTGAGATGAGGAAACTGGAAGTGCAACTCTAGGAGGCGTAGCAGCAGGCATCCACCGTGTAGGTGTAGATGAAGCTACTCACAGTGGTTGAGTGAATGAAGAGATCAGAGGAGCAGCACACAATCCAGCCCCAAATTACTGCCATCCAGAGAAGAGTCATGGAAGTTACACAGAGACTATAGCCATTGCAAGACGAAGCCTGCATGATTTTTGAAGAGATTGAAGGATAAGGCTCATAGCTAGACCAAGTGGTTACAATAGTGGAACAATGCTTGGAAGGGCCTATCACAAAGAAAGTGATTCAAGAGTTCGCCGAGAAGTAGGGTCTAGAGAAGCGGCAAGTCGAGGCATATTGAGCTATGCTTGAGGCCTTTGAAGCAACGTTGCCCAGATCTGAGTGACTCAGGATGAGTCACAGGTGAGTTTTAGGGGTCTGTTGTCCCTAGACGAATTTTTGAGGAAACATTAGTAGTGTTTGACCACTTTTGGGACTTGGACAGTATGATCGAAGATGGAGTGCCCATGCGGAGTTCAGATTGCGGGATCTCACTTATTTTTCGGATTTGTGGACCCATCAAAGGGTTACTAGGGTTTATGTAATGGGTTATGGGATGTCATCCCATGGGTTTACCCATGATTAGGCCTTTTTGTAAATGTATAGATAAGTAGCTAAGCGATGTAAGAAGGGGTTGGTTGGCTATGTGCACAATATGTTGTAAGTGTTAATGTTGTCCTAGTGTAAGAGGTTGTAAGTTGCTTTGTGAAAACAAACTGTGTAGAGTGAGGCTCTTTGCCTTAACCTGATTTTGGGAAGGAGGTGTTGTAACAGATATAAAATTCGACTGTATTGCCCAAAGTACAAATCGGTTCTCATATATTCACATTAACAAGAGGCTGATGGCACTTGGGAATGTCATCAGTGCATTGGGAGATGATCAATTAATAAGGGTTTGGCGAAGGAATGACAACAATAGGCATGTAAATACTCCACTCCTCTGGCTATTTGAAGCATGATATCTATTGCCCTTGGACAGAGATCAAATGGAATGAATTTTGATATTTTGAGAGTGGAGCAAATAAAATTGCTCACCAGTTTGTTGCTTCGGCCGCTTGTGGATTTGAGGATTTCACTGCAGATGAGTCATTAATGAAATTTAATCCCTCTAATCTTGTTGGTAAACATTCTCTTAAACCTCTCGACTACGAGGAGGAAACAAGCTTGAATTTCTCCTTGGAAAAATCTCTCGAGCAGATGGGTGTAGAATTTGGCTAGTCGAACCCAGGGCAAATGATGAAATTGAAGACAACAACAATCAGGAGCCTCTCTTTTGACCTCTTAACTCTGATTTTTATTGGCACGATAATAACGATATCAAAACTTTACAGTCTAGGATGGACTCTGAGTGTCAATGGAAAACTGAGAGGACAAGTGCTTCATCGAGGAATACAGCAAATTCACTGTCATCGGGTAACTCTGAACAGCAAGGTGGAATGCAATCCTTCTCGGGCAGGAAAGCAGCCTCACCTGGCATTGGAAGCATGCCATCTTGTAGAGTTAGAGATTTCGTTCATCCCTCTTCTGAAGGTATAACTTCTAAGCATCCTCGTAAAGAAAGTGAAGAAGTGTGGGCAGACTATTTAACTCCAGGTGCAGATACTCACAACTGGACAAGCATATATGACAATTGCAGTACAGAGGCTTGCAGCATTGAAATGTTTGATGGTTCAAAAATAAACCCAAGAATGTGCAATGTTTCAAACACGATCTTATTTCTGCAAGTTGTGATCATGTTGTAGAATTGAAATCCAAAGGAAACTTAAGTATCGGTTTAGGAGGAAGTGAATTCTCATTTGCCTTGCATTGGAAGCTCTGGTGTTGGATCTAGCGAGTGTGTGAATCCAGGAAATGATAGGTGGAAATTAACAACAGAGGAACCATTTTACAACATTCCAAATTTGTTCACAGGATGCTTTGAATCTGGTGGGGACTCAATCGAGATGCTTGTTGGTATGAAAGAATTGATGGCCAGGAAATTATTGAAGCACTTCCAAGCAAAATGATACCCTCTCCATTTGAATCTGGTCGAAGAGAAACATTTTGTTCCAATATTGACTGTGACAGTGCAAAATGTTTCGACTACCTCGAATACTGAAGGGCATGGTGAAAGCATAGACTTCTCATTCATAGAAAATACAGTAGCGTTTGATAAAGATACTGAGCTGGATTTATCATTATCTTTAGAGACCAACACAACCATAAGTTCAGATTCTTTTAGAGGTAAAACTGTAAACATATCACGATGTATTCTATGAAGACTTGAGGAATCCGAGCTCGCCCAGTTACCATATCCTTAATCAAGATCATCGATATCAACCTTCTCGCTGGCCTCATGATTTCGGCATGATATTATCGGACTCGGTCCTGCAACAGCCATTGGAAGATGGGATGACAGAGACGACATGAGAAAATTGATGGAGATCGCAGAGCAAAAGCATCCAATGTGGCATCAAAGAGTCTATTCAGAAAGCAATATGGGCAGTACTATTCGACCTTAATATCGTAGATAATGGAGGGCATACGGTTGATGGAGCCAATGTTGTTGCTGTGTTAATGTCAATTTGTTGGCCTGAATGTAGTGTGGGTGGTCAGGATGGACAGGAAATCACTATCCATCCACCAGAGATACGAGAACCTTTATCGCTAATAATTCACCATCTTCCTATAGCTGTGACATTTGATTTCTTTGGAAAAGGAGATATCATGGTCTTGGATACAAATTACATGGAATGAAGCTGTCCAGGAATGGAATCGCCTGTTTCTTCTTGTTTGTGGAATTGGATTAGCAATCGACCTGTTATTCTTCTATGCTGTTGCTATCAGTGGCAAATTCATGTTTTTATATGTGGATGGATGGTTCACAATAACAGTCACCGCTCTGTGGTCTATGGGTGATGTTATGATTTATGGAATATATGGTTGCAGGTGAAGTTAGCATATGTTTCGAAACAGTCTCTAGTTGTCGGTTCTGGAAAGCTTGTACCCAATCCTCATTGCGTTATTTGAGGTCTAGAAAAGGGTTTTGTTCGATGTCGAATGTCAGCCCTCAGCAGGCCAGAATCTTCCTAGTAGATAGACATTTGGAAAGCGAACTCCATGCATCCATCTGTGAAGCTGCAGCATCTCGGGAGAATAATTATCTTCACCCCAATCATTCAGATTTTCAACAATTCTAATGGACAAACAAGGGACATGGCAGCCGAACGTTATATGAAACGCACCAGCTGTCAGAGCACCTGGCTATCCCCAAGATCCTAAGAATAGCCCATGCATTATCTCATTGCTCTCAGAATAGCCAGGTGCTGGCATTTCTTCACACCAACGCGCACCAAACCATGCAAAGCAAAAGACGTTACGCAACGGACATTTTTCACCTGAACCATGCCGCAACTCTCCATACTTAGGATTTGTATATTCCCTTTCTTTGTACCAGCATACACCATGTGACGGCCGAAGGTTGCTATAGAGGGTATGGGGTCACTACCTGGGGGTATCGTCGTGACAAAATGGGACAAACAATTTTTGAAACGAGGCCTTCCTTCATCGGAGGTTAACTAAGAGACTAAGAAACATAATGGAACATCAGTTACTGATTTGCAGCCAAACTGGCATTCAGTCCGATCCATAAAGGAGTAAATTTGATAGAAACTTCAGATCAATCGGTTTGAACGAGGATCGTTGGCAGAAATATAAAGTAAATGGAACATTCTTCGAAATATTTGAGGCAAAAAAGACCAATGGTGGGAACCCAAAGTAGATTCCTAATAAGTACCGAGCACAATATTTTTTTCATACGGGCGTCGCTATGGAGGAACGGGCACAGTAATTAGCTACATGGAATGATCATACAATTCCAGCCAACCTTGATGGAAGGCTCGACTTGAAAATTTTGTTGGCACCCCACGTTTAGATTCCCAGAGTCTCACAAATGTAGATCCAAGGTCGGGAATGTTAGACAACATGTTTGATGGAGAAGCTAATCCGATGCAGAGATTATAAATGAGAAAATTGGTCATCTGAAAATTAAGCAGGAGCTTCAGCAGGAATCCGGCCTTAGTATTCCTGCACTTCTTCATTAGATGTGTGCTGGTAACGATGAGAAATCTGTGAGAAAGAAACGGGAGGCTCTTCAAATGTTAGTTCAGGTTTCTAAGATGAATGATGCATCCGTCTGGTCTAAGTACTTCAATCAAATTTTAACAAGCGCTCTCGAGGTGCTTGATGATCCTGATTCTTCTGTCAGGGAGCTTGCTCTTTCTGTTATAGTTGAAATGTTTAGTAATCAGAAAAAGATCTTGCTGAAACTTTATTGAAAAAACTGCTCCATGCGACGAAGGACCTTGTTGCAAAGGTCTCTAGTGAAGCAGATCGTTGTGCAACAATTTTGTTATCTCAATATAATTCCTATCGATGCCTCACGGTTGTAGTTCCTCTATGGGTCTGAAGATGAAAAAACTTTGGTGACTTGCATTGGCTACCTGACTAAGCTTGTTGGGCGTCTTCCACCAGAAAAACTAATGGCTCAGTTACCTTCATTTTTGCCTGCTCTATTTGATTCTTTGGGAATCAAAGTGAAGGCAGTTGTATTTTGTCTAGTGGACATATATATTGTTCACAGGAGAGCATTTTTACCTTATCTCGGAAGCCTGAGTAGTACCCAGCTCCTATGCAATGCGTCTCTATTTAATGACTCCATCAATGTTGAATGTACTCCACTTGTCAAAATATTTAGCAATGATCTAACGAGCCAGCAACGCACCTGTCATTCGCGCAGTTCAGGGAAGGTGAACCAGTTCAGTTTCCCGGAATCCAAGAGTTTTATTTTTCTGTTTAAAAGACTGATGTATAGAACAGAGAGAAGAGGGGGGGGGGCGCATGGGTGCAGGACTGGGAGAAAAACTTCTGTCAAGGAGTTTTCATTGTAATGACTGAGTTTCTTGTAAACCAGACTGGAGTAATAAAAATTATTTTTGCTTGCGACTGTGAGATTCATCACAGTCGATTTCTTTCAGCATGTTTTCTTCTCTTTCAGATGTGTTAAAATTGTTTGGATCTCATCTACGTGTTTTCTTACTCGCAGCTAAAATGTTTTACCATAGCCTTATGTCTTCCTTAATCCATTAAGACTGCATTTCATTTTGTTTTCGTCTAACCGATGGGCTTCGTTACACTTTAGTACGACCACTACTGTAACCAAAGGGTTTGGGTTTTCTGCAAATGTTTATTGCCTTTCCTCTGCACCAACTATCAACTGTGTAATACCAATCTGCATTTTCAGAACTTTGCATGTATTCTTTGCTACGTCGACCTTTCCTTTTTCTTTCCCCTACAGCATCATGATTTATCAAAGTGCTGAAAGATAGACTTACTTTGCCTCACTTTCTGCAAGTATTTGATCTCTGCTATTGTCTCTTTTTCTCGGTTTTCATTTGACTCCATTGGTTTAACACCCAAACTCCAAAAATATAAGACCATCTTTTACCCATAAATCTGCCCACCTTTTTCAAGCTACTTAAATTCCTATCGTGACATTGTTCGAGAGATCCCTCTCGGGTTGGAAGGGGCAGCTCCCAATCCAAAGTGGTTCGAGGTTGCCTCGGGATTGATTTTCTACAGCCCAATTCATTTCTGAGTGTCAACATTTTTGGCGTCATTGCTGGGGATGGAGGACGAGGTTATCTTCCCTGGGATATGACAAAGTTCAGATCTATCTCTTGATGGTGCACAAGAGATAGGTATTCAATTGGTTTTGATCATTCACCTGGCGACTCCTTGGTTCGTAGACTCTACATGATTTTGTTGGCGATGCCACTGGTCTCAAATGTCGAGCTCGTTCGCTGCTCAAATTGCTGCAAGGTTTGCTCCTCTGGACTTTGCAAATGTTTATGGCTTTCCAAACACTGTTCCAGACATTAAAATTTGGGGCGATATTCTTTCTAAATTTGGAGAAGATGAGGATGACAATCCTGGTCAACATTTGTTTGAATTCCATAAGCTCATGGAGGAATTAGATGTATGTCACAAAGATGTCCTCATGAAATTATTTATGTTTTCATTGGAAAAGGATGCTAGAATCTGGTATAAATCCTTACTCCATTCCAATATTCCTTCATTGAGATGTTTTCACGCACTTTTCCATCAACATTGTAGGAGGATATATTCTGCTGAAATCCTTTTTGAAGATTGTTGTGATACAAGTCCTCTTGATGAGGAGGAAGAAAAAATAGAAATTTTTCAAGTTGATGGAGATGACCAGTATGAGAAAGATCTGGCTCATGAAGATGCCGGATCTTGTGAACTTACTCAAGAGGAAGATGTAAATCTGTTTTTAAATGGCGACAGGCAGGTATTTCATGGAATTTTACAGCAAGTTAATGAACCTATTTATGACGACTTCCTGCCAGAAGATCAGATTGTAGACTCTGCTTTGTTTAATGAAAAAGATATGGCTGCCATGATTGATGATCCTAAACATCATGAATCAGAACATAGGGTAGTCATGGATGTTTTAAAATCCCAGGACCATATGTTTTTCCAAGACCCTTTTGCTAAGCTTTTGGATTCATTTAATGGAGGAATATGCTATGTCATGAATGTGTTGTCACTCCATGATCACCAACAGGTCAGAGGGGGATGGTCCAATTATTTTTTCAGTCTGCTCGAAGGAAGTGTGAGAAAGTTTCAAAAAAGTAGGCAATTATTGGATTGGCTTCACTGGCATTTTCATATCATTTGATTCTAAAAATCTTTCAACAGCTAGAGTAGGTGATGTATATAAATAAGCTTGATTTCAAGCACTAGATTGCAGTGGTAGTTTTCAATATGTTTTCAGTTCAGTTTTGAATCCAGTATGGTTTTGTTATGAAGCATTCACGATTGATATGGATAAAGGCCACTTGGTCTACGGTTCTTGGCACTTTCAGGAAATCACCATCCCTAGTTGGAGCCAATGTTGTAAGAGATATAAAATTCGACTGTATTGCCCAAAGTACAAATCGGTTCTCATATATTCACATTAACAAGAGGCTGCTAGCGCTTGGGAATGTCATCAGTGCATTGAGAACTGGTCAATTAATAAGGGTTTGGCGAAGGAATGACAACAATAGGCATGTAAATACTCCACTCCTCTGGCTATTTGAAGCATGATATCTATTTCCCTTGGACAAAGTTCAAATTGAATGAATTCTGATATTTTGAGAGTGGAGCAAATAAAAATGCTCACCAGTTTGTTGCTTCGACTGCTTGTGGATTTGAGGATTTCACTGCAAATGAGTCATTAATGAAATTTAATCCCTCTAATCTTGTTGGTAAACTTTCTCTTAAACCTCTCGACTATGAGGAGGAAACAAGCTTGAATATCTCCTTGGAAAAATCTCTCGAGCAGATGGGTGCAGAATTTGGCTAGTCGAACCCCAGGGCAAATGATGAAATTGAAGACAACAACAATCAGGAGCCTATCTTCTGACCTCTTAACTCCGATTTTTATTGGCACGATAATAATGATATCAAATGTTTACAGTCTAGGATGGACTTTGAGTGTCAATGGAAAACTGAGAGGACAAGTGTTTCATCGAGGAATACAGCAAATTCACTGTCGTCGGGTAACTCTGAACAGCAGGGTGGAATGCAATCCTTCTCGGGCAGGAAAGCAGCCTCACCTGGCATTGGAAGCATGCCATCTTGTAGAGTTAGAGATTTCGTTCATCCATCTTCTGAAGGTATAACTTCTAAGCCTCCTCGTAAAGAAAGTGAAGAAGTGTGGGCAGACTATTTAACTCTAGGTGCAGATACTCACAACTGGACAAGCATATATGACGATTGCAGTACAGAGGCTGGCAGCATTGAAATGTTTGATGGTTCAAAAATAAACCCAAGAACGTGCAATGTTTCAAACACGATCTTATTTCTGCAAGTTGTGATCATGCTGTAGAATTGAAAGCCAAAGGAAACTTAAGTATCGGTTTAGGAGGAAGTGAATGCTCATTTGCCTTGCATTGGCAGCTCTGGTGTTGGATCTAGCGAGCGTGTGAATCCAGGAAATGATAGGTGGAAATTAACAACAGGCGAACCATTTTACAACATTCCAGATTTGTTCACAGGATGCTTTGAATCTGGTGGGGACTCAATCGATATGCTTTTTGGTATGAAAGAATTGATGGCCAGGAAGGTATTGAAGCACTTCCAAGCGAAATGATACCCTCTCCGTCTGAATCTGGTCAAAGAGAAACATTTTGTTCCAATATTGACTATGACAGTGCAAAATGTTTCTACTACCTCGAATACTGAAGGGTATGGTGAAAGCATAGACTTCTCATTCATAGAAAATACAGTAGCGTTTGATAAAGATACTGAGCTGGATTTATCATTATCTTCAGAGACCAACACAGCCATAAGTTCGGATTCTTTTAGAGGTAAATCTGTAAACATATCACGATGTATTCTACGAAGACTTGAGGAATCCGAGCTCGCCCAGTTACCATATCCTTAATCAGGATCACCGATATCAACCTTCTCACTGGCCTCATGATTTCGGCATGATACTATCGGACTCGGTCGTGCAACAACCATTGGAAGATGGGATGAAAGAAACGACGTGAGAAAATTGATGGAGATCGCAGAGCAAAAGTGTCCAATGTGGCATCAAAGAGTCTATTCAGAAAGCAATATGGGCAGTACTATTCGACCTTAATATCGTAGATAATGGAGGGAATATGGTTGATGGAGCCAATGTTGATGCTGTGTTAATGTCATTTTGTTGGCCTGAATGTAGTGTGGGTGGTCAGGATGGCCAGGAAATCACTATCCATCCACCAGAGATACGAGAACCTTTACCGCTAATAATTCACCATCTTCCTATAGATCTGACATTTGATTTCTTTGGCAAAGGAGATATCATGGTCTTGGATACAAATTACAAGGAGCGAAGCTGTCCAGGAATGGAATCGCCTGTTTCATCTTGTTTGTGGAATTGGATTAGCAATCGAACCGTTATTCTTCTATGTTGTTTCTTTCAGTGTCAAATTCATGTTTTTATATGTGGATGGATGGTTCACAATAATAGTCACCGCTCTGCGGTCTATGGGCGACGCTATGCATTTATGGAATATATGGTTGCAGGTGAAGTTAGCATATGTTTCGAAACAGTCTCTAGTCGTCGGTTCTGGAAAGCTTGTACCCGATCCGCATTGCGTTATTTGAGGTCTAGAAAAGGGTTTTGTTCGATGTCGAATGTCAGCCCTCAGCAGGCCAGAATCTGCCTGGTCGACAGACATTTGGCGAGCGAACTCCATGCATCCGTCTGCGAAGCTGCAACATCTCGGGAGAATAATTATCTTCACCCGAATCATTCAGATTTTCAACAATTCTAACGGACAAACAAGGGACACGGCGGCCGAACGTTATATGAAATGCACCAGCTGTCAGAGCACCTGTCTGTCCCCAAGATCCTAAGAATATCCCCTGCATTATCTCATTGCTCTCAGAATAGCCAGGGGCTGGCGTTTCTTCACACCAACACGCACCAAACCATGCAAAGAAAAAGACGTTATGCAACGGACATTTTTCACCTGAACCGTGCCGCAACTCTCCATACTTAGGATTTGTATATTCCCTTTCTTTGTACCAGCATACACCATGTGACGGTCGAAGGTTGCTACAGAAGGTATGGGGTCACTACCTGGGGGTATCATCATGATAAAATGGGACAAACAATTTTTGAAACGAGGCCTTCCTTCATCGTAGGTTAACTCAGAGACTAAGGAACATAATGGAACATCAGTTACTGATTTGCAGCCAAACTGGCATTCAGTCCGATCCATAAAGGAGTAAATTTGATAGAAACTTCAGATCAATCGGTTTGAACGAGGATCATTGGTAGAAATATAAAGTAAATGGAACGTTCTTCGAAATATTTGAAGCAAAAAAGACCAATGGTGGGAACCCAAAGTAGATTCCTAATAAGTACTGAGCACAATATTTTTTGCATACGGGTGCCGCTATGGAAGGACGGGCACAACAATTAGCTACATGGAATGATCATACAATTCCAGCCAACCTTGATGGAAGGCTCGACTTGAAAATTTTGTTGGCACCCCACGTTTAGATTCCCAGAGTCTCACAAACGTAGATCCAAGGTCAGGAATGTTGGACAACATGTTTGATGGAGAAGCTAATCCGATGCAAAGATTATAAATGAGAAAATTGGTCATCTGAAAATTAAGCAGGAGCTTCAGCAGGAAACCAGCCTTAGTATTCCTGCACTTCTTCATCAGATGTGTGCCGGTAACGATGAGAAATCACTTGGAAGTAATGGAGATGTTATCTAATTGTTAGCACCAGTAATAAGCGCAGGTTGTAAGCGCCAGTTAGAAGAATCAGTTCTTAGTTAAGAGTCAGTTGTCTAGTTGTCTTTTGCTTTGCATGTAGCCGACTTGGGAGAGTCTTTTCCTATATAAGGATGTAATCCGTCTTCGTTTAATATCAAGAAGTGAGCGTAGTCTCACCGTGTTTGTTTGCGTGGTATATTTTATCTTGGTATCAGAGCCACGGGAGTGAGGTGCGAGAATTCAAGAGGTTCGCAGGTCCCTCCTCTGGTAGGGTGCGGGGGCATACTACTCGCGCAAATAAAAGTGAAAAATTCCCGCAGGCGGCATACTACGTGAGGTGCGAACAATCAAAAAATTCCCGCAGTCGGGCTACTTGGGAGGTGCGGACTTCTCGCAGGCCACTGAAACGTGAGGTGCGAGAAAACAATTTGTTGTGTGAGTTTAATCGTAAGCTGGTGCGTGAGCGTGGATGCATGTAGCGTTAAAAATCCGTGAGTTTGATGCGTGAGAGTTGACCATGCAGCGTAAGGATTGATTTTGAAAAGTTTTTGAAGAGCGTGGAGTTTTGCATGCGGTGCATGTGTGAGGTTTGTTTTGAGAAAACAAGCGTGGAGTTTAATTATATGTGCATGTGTGAGTTTTTATTTTTAAGTGGATATAAGTGAAAACGTGGAGTTTGAAAAAGTGGATAAACTTTTTATAAAGTGAAATTATAAAGATTATTCATTTTTTTTTATTAAAGTGAATACATGCATGTGTATTGTGAGGTGAAGTTTATTAAAGTGAAGGTTTATTAAAGTGGATTTTTAAAAAGGTTTTGAAGTTTATTAAAAGTTTTTTTTAAGGGGGGAGTTATAAGGTTTTTTAAGACTGGAGATTTTGGATATTAAGTTGCATGCATGCATAGATTGAGAACAGAGATAGATTGAGTAGGATCGATGGTATCCGAAGGCAGAGCGACAAAACGTTGCATATTCTTGGTGATTTTCTTGCAGAGACTAAATTGCAGCGATGGCGAATCCGCTGGCAGATACATACCTCAACGAAGCCAACAAGTTAGATGGCTCGAACTTCATTAACTGGAAGTTCAATATGCAGACGCTCATGGAGGGCTATGGTGTCTGGAACATTGCGAATGGAACCGAACTGAAACCTGTCGCGGCTGGACGTGCGACAGCAGTGGTAGGAGGTGCGACAGCAGCACAGATCCAAGACTGGGAGAAGCGTGAAAACAAGGCAAAGGTATTGTTGCGCATGTCCGTTAAAGATAGCATAATTCCACATATTAGAGATGCTACCACTTCTGCTGCAACATGGACAGCTCTCAAATCATTGTATGAAACTAGCAACAAAAATCACATTTTGTTCTTGAAAACTAAATTGCTAGGCATTAAGATGGATGGAAATGAATCTGTTAGTTCATTTTTGGGTCGCATTAAAGAGGTGAAAGACAAGCTAGTAAATGTAGGCGAAACTGTTTCCAATACTGATCTAGTGACTATTACCTTAAATGGTATGCTAGAAGACTATCACATGTTCATAAGAGGTCTTGCAGCAAGGGAGAAACCTCGTGACTATTACCTTAAATGGTATGCTAGAAGACTATCACATGTTCATAACAGGTCTTGCAGCAAGGGAGAAACCTCCCAAGTTTGAAGAACTGACAGGTATTTTGCTGCAAGAGGAAGAGAGGCATGGGAATCTGAGGCCTCCGAGTAAAGATTTGGCACTGTGGTCAAATAATAGATCTGCACGAGGGAGATCAAGAGTAAGAGGTAGAGGAGGAAGTTAATGGCAGAGAGGCGGTTCATGGCAGAGAGGCAATTCATCGCAGAGAAGACAATCGCCAAATCAAGGTATGCAATCTGATAGGAATGAGTCAAAGAGTTGTTTTTACTGTGGTCGACCTGGACATATGGTTAAAGACTGTCATAAGAAGAAAAATGATGAGGCTAGGAATAAACCT
>JASDQU010686123.1:39995-54549 GCA_032191745.1 Picea mariana | reverse complement strand
GTTACAGTCAAATGAAATAAATCTTGTCTATTGTAATACTAGTGAAAATATTGCTGATATTTTCACTAAGCCTCTTGGAAAAATTAAGTTTGAACTGTTTAGGGAGATGTTAGGTGTAGAAGTCAATCCATTCTCCATTAAGGGGGAGACTTGGAAGTAATGGAGATGTTATCTAATTGTTAGCACCAGTAATAAGCACAGGTTGTAAGTGCCAGTTAGAAGAAACAGTTCTTAGTTAAGAGTCAGTTGTCTAGTTGTCTTTTGCTTTGCATGTAGCCGACTTGAGAGAGTCTTTTCCTATATAAGGATGTAATCCGTCTTCGTTTAATATCAATAAGTGAGCGTAGTCTCACCGTGTTTGTTTGCATGGTATATTTTATCTAAATCTGTGAGAAAGAAACGGGAGGCTCTTCAAATGTTAGTTCAGGTTTCTAAGATGAATGATGCATCCGTCTGGTCTATGTACTTCAATCAAATTTTAACAAGCGCTCTCAAGGTGCTTGATGATCCTGATTCTTTTGTCAGGGAGCTTGCTCTTGCTGTTATAGTTGAAATGTTTAGTAATCAGAAAAATATCTTGTTGAAACTTTATTGAAAAAACTGCTCCATGCGACGAAGGACCTTGTTGCAAAGGTCTCTAGTGAAGCAGATCGTTGTGCAACAATTTTGTTATCTCAATATAATTCCTATCGATGCCTCATGGTTGTAGTTCCTCTATGGGTCTGAAGATGAAAAAAATTTGGTGACTTGCATTGGCTACCTGACTAAGCTTGTTGGGCGGCTTCCACCAGAAAAACTACTGGCTCAGTTACCTTCATTTTTGCCTGCTCTATTTGATGCTTTGGGAATCAAAGTGCAGACAGTTGTAATTTGTTTAGTGGACATATATATTGTTCTCAGGAGAGCATTTTTACCTTATCTCGGAAGCCTGAGTAGTACCCAGCTCCTATGCAATGCAGCTCTATTTAATGAATCTAGCATATATGCTGAACATACTCCACTTGTCAAAATATTTAGCAACGGTCTAACGAGCCAGCAACGCACCTGTCATTTGCGTAGTTCAGGGAAGGCGAACCAATTCAGTTTCCCAGAATCCAAGAGTTTTATTTTTCTGTTTAAAAGACTAATGTATAGAACAAAGAGAAGAGGGGGGGGCGCATGGGCGCATGACTGGGAGAAAAACTTCTGTCAAGGAGTTTTCATTGTAATGACTGAGTTTCTTGTTAACCAGACTGGAGTAATAAAAATGATTTTTGCTTGCGACTGTGAGATTCATCACAGTTGATTTCTTTCAGCATGTTTTCTTCTCTTTCAGATGTGTTAAAATTGTTTGGATCTCATCTATGTGTTTTCTTACTCGCAGCTGAAATGTTTTACCATAGCCTTATGTCTTCCTTAATCCATTAAGATTGCATTTCATTTTGTTTTGGTCTAACCGATGGGCTTCGTTACACTTTAGTATGACCACTACTATAACGAAAGGGTTTGGGTTTTTTGCAAATGTTTATTGCCTTTCTTCTGCACCAGCTATCAGCTGTGTAAGACCAATCTGCATTTTTAGAACTCTGCATGTATCCTTTGCTACGTCGAACTTTCCTTTTTCTTTCCCCTACCGCATCATGATTTATCAAAGCGCTGAAAGATAGACTTATTTTGCCTCACTTTCTGCAAGTATTTGATCTCTGTTATTGTCTCTTTTTCTCGGTTTTCATTTGACTCCATGCCCAATGGACCTTTTCCCTGGATTAACACCCAAACTCCAAAAATCTAAGACCATATTTTAGCCATAAATCTTCCCACGTTTTTCAAGATACTTAAATTCCTATCGTGACATTGTTCAAGAGATCCCTCTCGGGTTGGAAGCGGAAGCTCCCAATCCAAAGTGGTTCGAGGTTGCCTCGAGATTGATTTGCTACAGCCCAATTCAGTTCTGAGTGTCAACAGGAGGATCTGCTGTGCAGCGCGTAGATCTCCTTTCCTCTTCGGATTTTGGCTCTATTGATTTGTGCATAGGAGCAACTGAATTTAAGAAGATTGAAGACTAATAAAAAAGAAAAAGAAGTTGGTGGATGTATCCCCACACTAGGTGAACCACGTATATCCTATGTCTTGATGTTCTTTGTGTGATGTGAATTATGTTGTTTATCTTCTTAGTGTCGTTGTTATAATGTATGATGAATTCATCTGATGTCATTTCTTAGTGCTTAATGGTAATAAAGATAAATGATTGTTAGATCTGAGCTAATGCTAGGTTCTAAGTGATTAAAAGTGCTTGATATTTATTGTTACTGAGTTGATCTGTAATAAGAGTTTAGTCTGCAATGTGAATAAGACTCATGAAATAATACATATTATTGTCTAAGTGCTCTGTTAAGTGTTGTAATCACATATCTGTGTCCCAACTTGGTTACAAACACTTGAGTCCAGTAACCCCCCTGCCTCTACCTTATTTGAGACTTCATCTACTTCGTAAGTGTTGTCGAAAGGGCCGATAGTTAGGGTTTTTTTGGTGCATTGTTGAAGCATTGAACCTTGGGTCTGCCTCTGTGCCAACAACACATACATGTTGCTTGATGTTCTCACAGTTGTAGCAATAAATTTTCCTTAACCTTCTTTTCTTATTTCACACTTTTGTGAATCAAAAGTAACTTTATGACCTTGGTCACACATTTGACTCACACTTAGAAGATTATGTTTCATATCTTCTACTAGTAGAACATTTTCTGGCTTTGTATTCTTGTTCCCAATTATGACTATGTCTTTTCCAATGATTTTAGCTTAATCATCATTTTTGAAGGAGACTGATCCATCTCTTTCCTTTATTAATTGAAGAAACCTATCTCTATCACCTGTCATGTGTTTTGAATAGCCATTGTCAACATACCAACCAGGTTTCTTCTATTTATCTTGTAGAGCGAGTCTGCATTCTTCATTGCTATATTGATTTTGCTTTCTTATCCATGTCCTTTTCTGAGGTTCCTGTCTCTAATTGTTGTTGTTATGTTGTTGTTTTATATGCTGGATTGTCATTCTTCAATGTTTTTCCACGTGATATAAGTTTTTACACTTGTAGCATTCCACTTTAGTTCTCAAAGATTCAAACCTGTTATAACTTCTTCTCTGTGTTTCACTAGGCCTTCTTGGATAACCCTTTTGTGTATGACTTTCAAAGTTGTTTATGTTCATGTTGTTAGCTCTGCAATTCACATCTTTATGTCCAAAATTATTACATGCATAACATAAACCAAAAAGGATATTTTGATACCTGAGAATTGAATATCTTATGAAATGAGGTTCTCTTATGAATCCTTCTTCTTCCTGAGGCCTATATTTTTATGTCGATCATTGATTCTAAAATCTGAATCTTCTCGGTGGAGGAGTGTCCCTGTAATTTTCTCTGTAGACCTTCCTATCCTATTTGATTGTTTCTTCATAAATTTTTGTATTTGTTTATTGTTCTATTGTTTTGGAGCTTCATCCCTTTTCTGTCTGATTGTATCCAATTCCAGAATTTTTATGATTAGGCCTTTGACTGCTAATAATGTCATTCAAAACTTTTGAGTTGTTCTGCATATTTTTCTTTTGAATATCCTTTCTTAATGTGACAATCTCTTCTTCCAAATTTTCAATGTTCATGTCTCCTTCTTCTAGTTGTTTTTTGAGTGCTTATTCAATTCTTTTATCTTCTTCAACTTGAACCTTCAAATTTGTGATCATTTTTTCTAATTCCTGAGTGTCTTCTTTCTTTTTTGGTTCTTCTTGTAGCTTCTTGTTTTTCCTCTTTTTTCTTCTGATGACTTCTATGGAACTCATCAATTCCTCTCAGTAGTCAACTTCTGCCTCTTCAATTTCTTCTTCGGCTTATTCATATTCTACTTTAGAGTCTTCTTTATCAGAGTCTTATAATTCCATGAATAGAACTCTTTATGTCTCACTGTCACTTACTTCATCTTCATATGATGATGAGATGTCTTCTTTGGTGCATAGGATTTTCTTGAAAACTTTATTTCTGGTTCTTTTGCCTTTATATGTTTGTTTTCTTTTTTAGTCACCTTCATCATTTTTCTTTTTCTTATAAGGAAATTTGTTATCAAAATGACCAATACCATCACAATTTAAAAAACTTAAAGGAAGCTTACCTCTATACCTACCGTCGGTTCCCTTGTTCAGTCTTCTGACAAAGTTGGCCACTTCTTCATCATCTTCTAAGACGTCACTATTGCTTCTATGTTCTTTTTCTTGTTGTTTTTCCTTTTTCTTTGATATTTCGGATTCTTTGAAGGTTGCTTATTTTACATATGTATTTTCCTGTTCAGTTCTCATTTCATATGTTGTGAATATTCCATGTAGTTCATCCATGCTTATTGAGTTTAGATATGATCTTTCTTTTAGCTGTGATATCTTAGGATCAAATCTCATAGAAAGATATCTTAGTACTTTTTGAACAATTACTGATTCTTTGATTTCTTCTCCCAATCCTATGATTGCATTTACTGTTTCATCGACTCGTAAGAAGTAAGCTGCAATATTCTCATCTTCCTTCATCTTTAGTTGTTTGAACTAACCTCTGTAAGTTTGAAGCTTTGCTTCTTTGACTTTTGAATCTCCTTAATAAATATTTTGAATTTTCTCCCAAATCTCTTTAGCGGATTTACAATGTGCAACTTTGGTGAATGTTGTTTCACCAAGACCATTTAGAAGTGCATTTGTGGATTTGCATTATTCTAACTGAGTTTCACTGCTTTTTCATTTGCTGGAAGAATTGTTGGTACTGTGTATCTAGATACAATTGATTACCAAATTTCAAATCCATGTGTCTATATATATGTATTCATCCTTATGCTCCAAAATGCATACTTATTTACATCAGACTATGGTATTCCATTTTTATACAAGTTGTTTCTCTCCATGATCTACCTTTCAATGGTTAAATTCATTTCTGAAGAAAACTACTATGATACCAATTGATGGATTACTTAGAGGGGGGATGAATCAATAATAGATCAATCTAATCCTTTTTAATCATATAATCCAAGTGAAATATCAATGTAGCATTATCATCCAATAAATTTACAGTAAATAAGCAATGAAAAAATGAACAATCATACACATACACAATACACCAGTGTTTTATGTGGAAACCTAAAGAAAGACAAAACCACATAATGCTTTTTCTTATATGTCTTGAAGAATTAGATTCATTGGAAGCACTAACTTCCTTTGTTTTCCAAATGCAACTAGAAGGAGGCTCCAACCCCCTATATTCTCAGGCCAAAACCTGAGCGAAGCTCCAACTCCCCAATTATCTAGCTACAACTAGAGGAGGCTACAACCCCCTAAGTTCTTTGGCTACAATCGGAAGGTGGCTACAACCACCTGTCCTTGCCCTGTCCAACCACCCTGATGTATAAGTAGAATGATGGAACCATTGTCATAGTATCACTTTGAGATATACTTTTGTAAACATGTACCAATAGACCTACACCAAACAACTTGTACCAATAAACTTGAACCATTCATCAACCATGCATCAACCTGTACCTCAACCTTTAATCAACCTATACCACAAACAAGTGCATCAACCATGCACCAACTTGTACCAAACAACTTGTAATCAACCTATACCATAAAAAAGTGCATCCAACCATGTACCAAGTACGTACCAATCATGTATCAACTACTCATAAACTATTACTCATCAATATGTACCAACATCATCAACTATATGCCTCATGTATGTGACAACTCATCAACTACTTGTCACAACCATGTACCCAACATGTACCTCAACCAAAATCCCTCATCAGTTTCATCATCCAAATCTGATTTGTAACTCTGTAATAGACTTGGTGTAGATCATCAAATACCTTCAAACCTTCCTTAACTTTAAAAACAAGAGACTAGCATTTTCATCAAACTTTTCTTTAGTCTCATATGACTAGTTTTGGATTAGTCAACAACCCTAACTTGAAATAATTATAACTATGTACCTGTAATGAATAAAGATATGAAATAGTACACAACATTTTTCAATGTGATTTATGCAATTCCTCTAGGTGTCACTACTTGGAACCTCTCATAAAAGGCATTATAGAAAAAATGGTAAACCTTGTTGAATTTTGTTGTATTCTAGAGAGTGAACTTGTAGAGCGTGCCCCGCACAGAATATTTGTTGTATGGATCTAAAAATTTTACACAGAATACTACAGAATGTACTCTGACCAACACTTTTGGTCTTACTTAATTTGGATCTGTTATGAATAAGTTGTGAAGTTTTTACTTGAAACACATGTTTTAGATTAGTTTCAGCACTAGCCACAAACCCTATTTTCCATGAAGTGTAACTCAAAAAATACAATGACGCACATGATGAAATTTGTACCATAGCTACTTGGATATGATTTCTCAATGCCCTATCAATTTCATGGTCTGAATCATTCTAGAAAAGATGTTATTGTGAAAATGGTGAGACGACCTTTAAATAACATACCTTAGAAAGGATCATCAAAAGAATTTATCCTCCCTTGCATTTTAGCCTTTTTTACTTCACGTTCTCTATGAAATTCGCCTTAGATATTCTTTGGTTACCATAGTCACCTGTAGATATTCAATATTCTCAAGTTTCATATAAAATCATAGAGTCTTTCCTCTTATTTATACTTTCATGTAGCCTCCTCAAGGGGTTACCTTTTAACCATCTTAACCCATTTTCCTTATTTTAGGGTTAACCAACTTCTAACCACTTGTCCAATTAGTAATTTATCCATTAGCTTTATTATTTAAATAATGTATTTTGTATCCACTTTGACTTCTAGTACACTCATCACTTCACTTTACCTAAAGGGGTTACCTTCTAACCATCTTAAACCACTTTCCTTATTTTAGGGCTAACCCACTTCAAACCACTTGTCAACTTAGTAATTTCTTCATTAACTTTATTATTTAAATAATTTATTTTGTATTCACTTTGAATTATAGTACACTCATCACTTCACTTTATCATTTACCTTCTAAAAATATCTTAAACCACTTTAACTACTTTGGACTTTTGGGTATTCTAGATGACTCATGAGGGTTCTCCAACTTCACATGGCCATAACTCTCTAACTATAAGGAATTATTTGACGTTCCACATACCACTGGAAATGGCATGACATGTACTATTCATATAGAATAGTATTACCTGAAAAGATATCACAACTCATATCGTTATCCATCAAACCAACTTGGGTCCAATACCAAAACCTCGGTTCTCCAACTTCCTTCAAGGGTTGACATCAATGAAAACCAACCTTAATCAACAACCCCATCTTGTCCAAAAAGAGATGATGAAAGGAAATTCATACAATGATTTCCCTCATCTCAATAAAATGAAAGCATGTTTTTTTTTTTGAAGTGGTGAAATGAAATTCAAGATGGGGGTATATAGATAACTTCACCAGGGTAATAAATAGGCATGCTGGCAGTGGAGGAATATCTATGATGTCTGTAAATTTTTCTTACATATATTCCTCACATACTCTATTATTTAGTTATTTTTCAATGATACTTATGTCTTGATCCAATTAGGTTTCCTTAATGAAATCCACATAATATCTTTATAACCTCGAGATAAAACTAATTCAGTAAAAGTATGATATTCTAGTTCAATTTAGTTTTATTATCTTGGATAATTCTTGAGTAAATTTTTAAAAAGAAAATATTTATTAACTTGACTCGATATTTAGCACTAAGAATGTTCTAAATTTCTATACATGGTTGTTTTTTTTACTTCTATATATGATTAAATCTCTAAAGGAAAGAAAGTATTTAGTTCAATAAAAAAGTAATAATGACTCCATTTACCCAATAAAGGAATATAGTATATTGTTCTTTAGTGCCTTGCATGGAGCCAAAATCCCCAGTTGGAGCCTATGTTATAACATAAGTCAAAATTTTAAATAAAAATACAATTTTTGAATCCTTTTTGAATTTGTTCCTAATTTTTTCATATATCAATAAAAATTATCTTTAGAATTACTATTTTGTATATTAATAAAACACATTGTTATGTTTTGAAAGGGATAATCAATCCTAAGCCATCAAACTTAATGCTTACCAACATTGACGATTCGTGGGATTTAAAGCTATGAAATATTTAACTAAAGTATAATTCTTGTTTGAACTTCCACTTAGGTATTTCACACTTCAACAGTCTAAGATTAAACGTTTAAAAGTCCTATTAACCCCGAAGTTGTGAAACTTTGGAGTCCCAAAGTTACATAATATTTCTTTATAAAGAAAAGTACTCAACTGACGTGTCCTATGCCACCTGGAATTCTTTATACATGGGGACATGTCGAACTTATTTTGGGAATTTTTGGACAAATAATTCACACACTTCAAGATGATACATATCACACATGTTCTCATGACACGCCATCATATGTGATTTCATTGTTCTATGTCACTTCGAGAGACTGTCCTCTGGGATATCATATTATCAACGAAGTGTTGATGTGTTAAAGTGCCAGAGTCCTGAACATCAAAGTGTCAAAGTGTTGTAGTGCCATAGTGTCGAAGCGCCGATGATTAAAGTTTAAGTAATGATTTATTAAAATCAATTAATGGTAAGTAATCACTTTGCCACTTTGACCTTTGGGATTGTTTTAACATTTTCTATCTCAATAATCCTAAAATATCGAAGTTCTGAAGCGTTTAAGGCTTAAAAAACAAAGCAGTGTTTAACTAAGTAAATTTTAATTAAGATAATTAATCACTCTGTGACTTGAACCTTCAGGACAAGTTTAACATTTTGTATTCAAAGCCCCAAACATCGAAGTGTCAAAATAATTACTTTCATTAATCACGCTTATTAATGTAAATTAAATATGATTAGTGTAAAATATTTGAATAACGTTCGATGTCATCAGGTAATAAATTCGCTAGATTTTAGCATGATTACCCTATCATTTGGATAAAAAGTTTTAAATGTAGAATTAATTAGTGTCTTAATTATGATTTGATAAAATATTTGAACTCTATATGATTTTTGTATTTGCATTCATATTTATATCTCGTCTATGTAGTCTCATTCACAAGCTTTATTTTTCTTACAGGGGTGAATATCGTTAGCAAGAAGTCATGGTGCCTCGCAGGGGAGTGAAAATGTAGGTCCAATACCAATCTACAGAGGAACCAAACCCGAATTCTGACCTGTATCCAGATACCACTGCTCGTTTAATAGGAAGCATCAAATCTTAGGCACAGGCTTACAAAATCCTCGAGGAATAGATAATCCTTCAAACAACCAACAAGCAATGAAGTTTCTAGAAAAAATAAAGATGTTCAAATCTTTTGTAATATTTTGTTAGCCAAGAATTTGAAAGATTTTCTTCTATTTTAAGATCTAAAAGTGTGGATGTCTAACCGATTTTGGTTAAGACAAAAAGTGTATAAATAAACACATTGGAGATATAATTAGGGATTTTTCTCATCTGATGAAAACAGAGACTTTTTAATACAAATTCCTACAGGAAGATATAGATTCTACTTCTCATTTCTTTGAGTTATGTGTTTTCTACATGTTGCTACTTTATCATAATTCATCTTATTCACTCTATGTTGTTTAAGGAATGAATGAATGCAATTTAGTAATACATCTATTGTGGTTCACTTAATTAGATGTCTATTCAGGTATAACTATAACTCTGTTTTACTATAAGTAAAACAAGACATGCATTTGTATAGATGTTCTCATCTTACTTCATCTTTTGGACATACATTTTATGTTTCTTCTATTGAAAATAAGGTAGATTTATCAGTATTGGATACCTTGGTTTGTTTGTCGATTTTGTTTTCTATAATTCTACTTTCCATCTCTTGATTATTTAATAAAACTCAAAGGAAGAGATATTTCCTTTGTGTTTCTAAATCAGTAGATTATTGAATTTTCATTTTAAGTTGAAGGTAGAAAAGCACTAGGAAAACACACATTATTAAATTTAGATGTCTAACATTGTTTTGTGATCCCAAAATAAATACCAGAAACAACAACAATAAAATGGCAAAGTGTCGATGCTTCTCGGACGGACCTGTGAAATGATGCATATATATTTATGCATCCACAAGTCTATGATTCCATGAAGATGAAAAATGGTTAAGTGTCGAGACTTCTCGGATGGTCCTATGAAAGGATGCTCATTGTGTTATGCATATATGTAATGCCCCATATTTTGACCTTAGGTAGTTAGAACATTGTTGTTTACTAATCTTAATAATTCAAAGTTTAGCATTTGTTTGGAGTCAGTTAGACTTGGTTACACATTAAGATGTGTACCTCTAGACCTATTTGTATGTTACATGATATATTCTCATGGCAAAGATAGTTATTTGATTATTTGAACATGAAAATTAAAATGGGTAAGTTCGGTACATGTATACGAATTCAAGTTATGTTGTGAATGTATAATAGATGCAATGCATGATGTAAATAGGAATACATTTCTTAATTGAGCATCGATGCAAATATGGATTCTTATATAAATTTGTGATGTATCTGCATCAATATGTGTTATTGGTGAACTAACCTATAGGATGATGAGCTATGTGATAGACAAATGACTATAGTATTGAGGTAACTTGGATGTCGTAGACATCATGAAGATATTGTATGATATAAGTTGTACTTACTCTTTAATTTATGATTCAAAATATTACTATGATCTATGGTAAGTGTGGTTTTGACAGGATGCACAACTTACCCAGAGTGGATGTTTGATGACGTGACTCTAAGAACAGTAGTTGCATAGTATGGATCGATATAGGGTGTTGACCCTAGTTCTATGAGGAGGGGTGGAGGTATTTCCCACCATTTATCCTCCGAAATGTAGAGTCGTGGGAGGGCTGTGTAAAGTCACGCTCCTCTAGATGTGTGATGACGACTGCTAGTTTCCTGTTGGGGAAGCTTGGTCGAGATGTATGACACTTCTGCTTATGGTTTCCACATGGAGTTAGGTCAATATAGTTGATGCTCCAACTTAGTCCAACAGAGGAAATGATAGGACGGAAGATGGAAGTAGGTTAGGAAGGAAGGATGCTTCGATGTTTGTTGAGAATACTGATTGGGGATTAGAGATGCCACTATTGTTTACTCACTATGTTCCTACCATGTTTAAAACCCTCTTTGATTTCCCATTGATATTTTAAGTGTGACAACGAGTTATTGATGAATTGGTGTAATTTAGTTCATCAAAATTATTAAATGATGCATTACTTGATCTGTTGTCCTACATGTATTGGTGATCATATAGGAACTATGCACTAGAGGCAATGATTGTTTATCGTTAGTACATGCATAAGATATGTGTCCGCTAGCTATGCAGACATACCCTACCCATGTATACTAGTATAAGTAATTAATGTATTAATTATTAAAATAAATTATTAACTATTTAATTGAATGTTTATTGAATATGTAAATTATATTGCATACAAATATATAGAAGCATTAAATAGTTTCTTGACTTTGATAGATGGTGGGTGTGATGAATTAAATGAGCATGGTGGAGTGTTATGTACATTTTGAGGAAAATTATAAAACAACATTTATTATCTAGCATGAGAATAATGACTTTTTATTTTATTTATTGTTGTTTAATGCAAGTCATTTATATTTAGTTTTATTTTAATATTTTCCCAAAATATCTAGATAAGGAAGGTTGATGGATAGTAATGAGGGGGGGGTTGTGAAGACTTCGGGAAGTGTGTATGGAAACTTGAGAAATAGGGAGAAGAAGTAGAGAGGGGGGATGGAGAGGTTGGAGCATGATGAGAGGTTGTGAAATTTTTGGAAGATACTTCTTGTGATAGTTTTCTTTGAGCATTTATGCTTTACTGTTCTTGGAGTCACGGGCACGGAGGGCCAAGAAACTGAAAGGTTTATTGGAGCTAGGAAGTCGGCTAGGCTCCTAGTTGGCAGGGAGGATTTCGTTGTTTCACTCTGGGAAAGCAGGAAAAGAATACTTGGAAGCGCCCAGGACTACATTACAACTGATGAGCTTCTACAAACTAAGGAGGAGGTNCACGGAGGGCCAAGAAACTGAAAGGTTTATTGGAGCTAGGAAGTCGGCTAGGCTCCTAGTTGGCAGGGAGGATTTCGTTGTTTCACTCTGGGAAAGCAGGAAAAGAATACTTGGAAGCGCCCAGGACTACATTACAACTGCTGAGCTTCTACAAACTAAGGAGGAGGTATTTTTCAATGATATTTTTGTTATTGATATTTTGGGTATACTTATGTTTTAAGTTCTTAAATCTTAAAGTTATCCTACTACTTATTTCATCATGTTATTGGATTTATCATTGAGAAGATGTAGAAGAAATGGGTAAATAAAAATCAATGAAATAATGCTAAGACAAAGTTGTTAATGTGTAAGTATTTAAATAAATAGTTAATTTCTTAGCATCCTGTGGATGGGTGTTACATATGGTATTATAGCTTGGCTCGAAAGTTAGGGCCAAAAGGGCCACCATGTCTGGGTAAACTAACTCAAAACATCTGAAAATTGATTGAAATGGTTGGTTGCTTCCGATGTCTGAAATGATTCAGAATACCCCAAATAAAAATAAAAAACAAAAAAACAAAACAACACTACAATACACAATCTCAACAAGTAATTCTGAAAATGCAAAACCAGATTTAAGGCCAAAAAAAAATAAAACAAAACAGGTCAAGGTGTATTTCAGGCTATTTATCCTACTTTCACACATAAATATCTTCCCATAATCGATGCTTTCAATGGACACAAAATACCATGAATCTATACAAAGGGATTTTACAATTTTCATATATACCTCAGCAAAAAGAAGGCGAAACAATTTTGCATGCCTTTGACTGTAAGAAAAACTAAAATAAACAATCATTTACCATTCAATCGTTCATTTCCAAATTAAATTAAATTTGATTCAATCTATTAACAATGTGGATCTAGATTCACATTTATAGAGAATAAGTTATGGACAAAAAAAAAAAATGTAAGCAATTTTAAGTAGGAGAATCGTGAAATATTTGGGAAATCAGAGCGGAGAAATGGATTTAAGAATGGAATCATTTTCCTTCTTGTACTCCTGCAATTGGTTGAAGTAGGTGTCCCACAAGTAGATCTCGCAGCTGTTGCCGCTATTCTTTCTTCTCCTCCTCCGGAGTCTGGCCAGCTCTAGATTCATCTTAGTGAAAATCTCCATTTTAGCGACCTCGATTCGGCTATAAACCTCTAAAAATCCCACCAAAGCATCTGCCAGAGCCTGTACAGGGTTATTATCACTACTAGCAGGAAGTCACTGACTATTGGCGATCAAAGTCGATCCCTTTGGACGACTTCCACCACTTGCAATTCTACTGCTCCAGTAATTCCACTCCGTTCTCATAACCTACAACATTCAACACCACATCGCAGAGCCTGTCCGCACTCTCCAACAACCCCTTTCCCTTGTCTTCTGAAGAAATAAGCTCCAGCTAGTTATTATTATGCTTGTTACTACTGCCATGGTTACCATTCATGTTATTCATGAAACTATGGTGATTATTGCGGTCAGTTTAGAAGGTGTCCTCGAAATCTAAGGGCTCCATGAGATCGAATGAGTGGCCATCCGAGATAGCAGTGTTGTTGTCGTTTCTTTTTAGGGAGTGCATGATATTGTCTAGTTTCTCACAGAATGACCACTACACGTGACTCGAACCCCGAAACTCTGCCTTCCGTTGCTCCACCTTGTAGCGTCTTTTCAAGCTGTCCATTTTTTTTTCTCTGCATTGCTTCATAGTTTTTATAGTTTTGGAACCCTCATACTATATGTTAACATAATTGACGATTTCTTCCCAGTCTTTCATCTTCAGGTAGCCTTTGCCTTAGGAAAATTTTTTAGCAAAGTTGTCCAGCAGGTGATAAACTATTTCTGGTTGCCATTCACAGTGGGAGCTCAAACTTGCCTTTACAAAGTCCTCGTTGTCGTTGCCCATGGATTCGAACCCTTGAACTCCCTCAATGTTTGTGTTTTTTTTTCGAGGAAAATTTTCTCAATATTTGGTGCGTTCCTTGTGATGATGTGGTTCGACTCTGACCGGCCCTAACTATTTGTGCCAGTTGAAAAAGATTAGGATCATGCAGAACAGTCACTATTTTTGAAGGATCATTAATAGAAACTCATTCAACACCACTCAGAGGCTGAAGAAGTCTCTCGATTAGAGACACCTCTTAAGGACAATAGATTCCCAAGATATTAAAATTTGTTTTATACAACTCATTATCACCAGTTGCAATCTCTGAAATTTGTGCATATTTTGCATCAAAACGAATAGAACAAATGTGTCACTGCAACATGAACTTTAAATAAAAGCAGTCCAACAAGGAGAACTGAGTCTCAAGTTTTCATATTCCATTGTCAAGTAATTATTCGATATACTAGTAAGCACAAGCACTTATTCCAAATCTATGAGCATGATAGCTTCTATGAATATTCGATGAGAAACCTCACATCAAAAACGGTAACTGCTCACATTCATTAAACACAAATGGAAAAA